>JALIZH010015142.1:0-104964 GCA_030522465.1 Rhipicephalus appendiculatus
TCGAGACGGGACAGAAACCGAAAAGAAGCACACACACAGCGCTGACTTACAAGTGAGTTTGTTATCACTAGACAGTCAATATATAGATATAGAAGACAAATATCGATCGCTTCAAAGCGATGTATACGATCGCTTTGAAGAGATTGGGACGGTCGCAGCTACCAAAAAACAAAATGATGACGCCCCCCACTGCTTTGTTCATTACGCGACAAAACAAAAAGAAAAAAAAAGCAACTAAAAAAAAGCGGCAGATCCCACACACACATTGGGAATTGGTGTAATGCGAAGTAGCCAGCAAAGAGCTGCATACATCGCCTAGTTTTTGTTTGAGGCAAATGAAGTCCTTGATGTCTGGGCATCTAGTTCACTATATATCGCATGTTTGTCACGCACGCATGCATGCCCAGTCCGGTCAATACCGTGCAAATGAAACGTATATTCTGGTATATACAATGCATAACCTGTCATATATGTTTGTCACGCACTCAAGTCATGCCATACCGATTTTTGGCACATATCGAGTTAACGAAATGGCCGGAAGCGCACCAAGTCCGCGTAATGTAAATCACGCCGTACATGACAGTCATGTCATTTGTTTGTTAGGACGTCTTACAGCCACTTCAGGCAATATCAATTTTAGAGTAAAAGCGAACCGGCCGCAAGTACACGATCAGCATGGCATGTAATTCATACATTACATGAGATGCGTATCATAATTTTAATGTTTCCACTTGTTATTTATGTTCGGCATAAAGTCACGTCAGGCAGTACTAATCTTGGTGTATATGAAGCTATCGAACCAGCCGCGAGCGCGCCGGTTGTGTAAGTAAGTGATGGATGGATGGATGGATGGATGAAAGAACTTTATAAGGGTCCAAAAGGTCGCGCTAGTGTCCTAGCCCGAAGCGGGCCACTCCCACGTTGGGACCGAAAGACCTAGCCTTTCGGCCGCTTCGCGGGCCCGTTGGACTGCCCATAACTGTCCCTGCAATGTCGGACTGCGTAGAGCTGCGTCCCAGCGTTCTTCAGAATGTTCGTTGTCGCTGCGTAACGCGGAGCAACGCCAGAGCGTATGAGTGAGATCGATGGTGTCGTGGCATTTATCGCATGCTGTAGGAATAGCGAATTCCGGATAAATCTTGTTAATTAACAACGGGTTCGGGTAAGTTCTTGTTTGTAAGAGCCTTAGCGTAATGGCCGGAGCTCTGTTTAGTTTACTGTGTGGAGGAGGAGGAGAAAAACAAGAGAGAAGGCAGGGAGGTTAACCAGGCACATGCCCGGTTGGCTACCCTGCGCTGGGGGAATGGGAAAGGGGAGCATAAAGATGAGAGAGAGAAAGGGAAGGAGAGAAGAAAATGGTCAGTAACTGTGCTGACGTGTAGGTAGCGGCAGCACTGTACAAAAGTCAAAGGCGTTCACATAGGCCCGTAGACCTCAAAAAACACAAAAGGGCTTTGACTGCCTTGTGAGCCGACGAAAGGCGAGGACGGTGCTCCAGCACCATCTGCACGGAGAGCGGCCGATCGTCCAATCGTCGCAACGCGTCAGAAAGTTTTCGTCTCTCAGAGGCATAACGAGTGCAATGGCATAACAAATGATCGATGTCTTCTTCGGTGCCGCAGACCTCGCATGCCGCACTGTCGGTCACTCCAATTAGAGTTGTGTAGACCTTCGTGAAGGCCACCCCCAACCAAAGCCGATACAGAAGCGAAGCTTCACGTCTACGAAGTCCGGGTGGATGACGGAGTTCCAGTTGAGGGTTTATTTGGTGGAGTCTCGTATGTCGTATGTTTGGTGTGTTCCACTCCAGGAGACATAGTCTTCGTGCCAGGTGACGAAGCTGCCCTGCAGCGTCTGTTCTTGAGAGAGGAATAGGAACGGTGCGTTCTTCTTGATGGGATGAGCGAGCGGCGTTGTCTGCGGAATCATTGCCACTGATCCCACAATGACCAGGTAGCCACTGAAAATAACCTCGTGGCCTGCTTCTTTGACGTGGTGATGGAGTTTGACAATTTCGTACGTGAGCTGCTCGTGGCAACCTCGTCGGAGAACTGACTTCATGCACTGTAAGGCCGGTTTCGAGTCGGAAAACACAGCCCATTTGCTCGGTCTCTGGGATGCGATGTACTCTAGTGCACCGCGCAGAGCCGCAAGTTCTGCCGCCGTAGACGTAGTGACATGGGACAGCTTGATTCGCAAGGTTATTACTCGAGCTGGTATCACCACCGCACCGCCAGAAATGGACACTGTGGTCGAGCCATCGGTGTAGATGTGCACGTGGTTACTATAAATTTCGTGCAAGAGGCGTAGGCTCAATTGTTTTAGAGCTGGCACAGGCAAATTTGATTTCTTCTGCACTCCTGGAATTGTAAGACGTACTTGTGGAAGCGTCAGGCACCACGGAGGATACACCGGCTTCTCCGCAGGCGTATAACCTGACGTAAACGACGCCCGATGCGCACAGACAATTGCACTAAATGTTGTGCGGGGCCTATCAGCAGCGAGGCTCGCCAAGTGGTGGGTAGGGTTCCTAGCATATTGCCTGAGGTAAGTACGCATCGTTTCAACGGTGATGTGCGTCATGATTGGGTAGTCCTGAGCAATGGCAATGGTTTCAGCCGTCGATGCGCCGCGTGGTACACCAAGGCATATCCTGAGAGCCTGAGCTTGAATGCTTTGGAATGTGCGCAGGTTAGTTTTGCACGTGTTGGATATTAGAGGCAGGCTGCACCGCAGGAATCCAATAAACAATACCCTGTACAGCTGTAAGATAGACTGCACAGACACTCCCCAAGTTTTTCCTGCAAGGAACCTGAACAAGCGAGAGATGGCAGTCAAGCGTTTTTTTCACGTAGTTCACGTGTGGGGTCCAAGACAGGTCTCGGTCGATTATGACTCCCAAGAACCTGTGATTCCGGCTGGATGCCACGAATTGTCCGTTAATTGATATACCGTAAGCGGACATTTGCTTTCTGGTGAATGCCACGACCGCACACTTTTCACTTGCAATCTCGAGCCCTTGTTTACGTAGATAATGTGATGTCACTGATGCTGCCTTCTGAAGCCGAGCGCGAAGTTGAAGTCGAGTCACACCTGACGTCCATAGACAGATGTCGTCAGCATAAATTGGAAGTGGTCCGCTGCTTGGCTGCCTGTCGACTAGTCCAATGAGTGTTAGGTTGAGCAAAGTCGGACTTAGCACTCCGTCTTGCGGGACTCCTCGGCTACCGTATTACTCGGGTGTCGGTCCATTCTCAGTCTGCACGTGGAATGATCTATTCTGTAAGTAACTGTGTATCCACACATAGATCTTGCCACCAAGCCCTGCTGCTTCTAGCGCGTTGGGGATGGCTTCGTGGGTGACATTGTCGTAAGCCCCTTTAACGCCAAGAAACAGAGCAGCAGATAATCGTTTACAGGCCTTCTGATGTTCGACATATGTCGCCAAGTCAACTACGTTTTCGATTGATGAGCGGCCACGTCGGAACCCGGCCATGGCGCTGACCAAAGGTTGTACGAAGACCACGAACAGTTCTCCAGATAAGCGACAGAGGCTTTCTTGGATCCTAGGATTCGCAAAAAGTTACCCATCGTCGCATAGCCAGCTTGTCCATGTGACGCTGTATTTTCTTTTGTGTGCGTCTAGCCAATCTCAAATCATCACTGGACTTTGTGCGTCTATAACGTCGCTCTGCACGGCGACGAATCGCTCGAAGTCTCTCAAGTTCAATGACACTATCGGTGCGTGCTGAACTCACCTCAATCGAACGCGTGGTGGACTGTAGGGCATTCTTTATTGCGTCCTCTAGGTTGAAAGGTGAGCCACCAACACAGTCTTCCATGATTAGTTTGTAATTTGGACAGTCGGTGCACTGGACGGCCCTGGACGACTTGAGGCTTGGCAAACCGTGAATCTTCAGGTATGTTGGGATGTGGTCACTACCCCGCGTTTCCAAATCCGAAAATCAGTGCACTTTTCTGGCGAACGAACGTGACACGAATGGAAGGTCCAGGCAACTACTGTACGCTGATCCACGCAGATAAGTAGGGCTGCCATCATTCACGAGGCAAAGTTCGCATTCAGAGGCGAAGGACACCAACTGTCCACCTCTAGTGTTCACCCTGGAGCTTCCCCACGAGTAGTGGGGAGCACTGAAGTCACCCGTTATCACCCACGGCTGGGGAGTCGATCTCAAAGTTCCGCGCAGACGCTCACAGTCAAGACGACTTGATGGAGATAAGTAAGCTCCGAGGAGAGTGAACGTGGTCTTGCTCTTTTTCACGGTTAGGCAAACGTAATGGTTTTCTTCGTCGGGGGGCACAGGGTGGTGAACATACGTCAAGTCGCGCCGTATGAACACACAAACCTTGCTGCGGTCTCCGTGGGTGGAGGACATAAAGCACTCATATCCGGACAGTCTGATAGGACCTGACAGGTTGGGTTCACAGATCACAATGATGGAGAACTGGTTCGTGAAAACATACTGCCTAAAGTCGGACATGCGCGGCTTAAGCCCTCTGGCATTCCACTGAAAGAGAGATGCGTTCTTGACCTCCTCTCAAAATGACTACATCTCGCGGGCCATAGTTTTACCCTAGAGCTGCAGGCACCGAACTCAAAGTGTCCAGCACCTGCAGCGCACTCTGCGCAGACGGAGTCTTCATGTTGCCTAGGAGAATGCGCATTGCACTCATAAGGGTCTGTAATATGGTTATCACTTGGCGATCCTCGGTCGTCTTTGCATCAGCGGTTCGTGAGGGCCTCGAGGTTGGTGGGATTCGATGCGATTCTGAATCAGGCTGTGTTCGTGGAAGCGAAGGCCACACTTCATGAGGTGCGAGCGTTGCTCCTGTCTGTGTTTTCGATGTATCCGTCTTCGCAAAGCTTGGCCATCGGTGGCCAGTTGCTTTGACGGAAGATACCGTGTCTCTATCGCCAGATGCGACGTTTCGTGATGATCTTCTGTGGCGATGCCGACGTCGCCTGACAGTAGCAGCAGCCTCTCTATGCGTTGAATTGTCACGCACCATACGTTTCAGTATCGCGCGCTCGTTCCGCACTCGCGGGCAATCCTTAGAGGACGCTTCATGAGCGCCAAGACAGTTAGGGCACTTTAACACAGTTGCGTGGCAGGTGTCTTCTGAACGAGGTTCAGCACACCGCGGGCACACAATATTGTTGGTTCAGACACCCTTTACGTGTCCCATCTTGAAACATTTGTAGCATTGAAGGGGCTTCGGTATGAATGGATGGACTGGGTGGCGAACGTGGCCTACTTTGACGTGTGATGGAAGGCTGTCTCCCTCAAACACAAGCTTCAAGCAACGTGAATGACCGAGCCTTGCGATGTGCGTGATGAGAGCACCTTCGGTAGTTGACTTTATCAAGATCGGAAAATCGTCCGTTGGGATGGAAGTGTCGACATCATAAATGACGCCAACACTGCCGCTACAGCCTGTGGGGATCACTGATCTCACTTTGACGTTGCCGATTTCCGTGACGTTCCGTAGGCTTTGCAGCGCACTACGGTGCAGAACATCTACTGCCAGGACATTCTTGCGTGAGTTGATCCTCACGTCTTTAATCTCATTTGGCGCGAGTCCTTCGAGAAATGCAGAGAGGACTTGCCTGTTGGGCAGTCGTAAATAGGCCGCAGGGTCTACGGCCATGAAGAGCATAGTGTGCGGCCAGCGCTGCGGTGTAGTCTTCACGGTGGAAACACTCGCCATCGACGACGTTCGTAGCAGTCTTCTTCTTGCATTTCGGCTCCTGACAACTGTGTAGTCGTCGTCCGATGACTCGAAGCTGTCTGAGTAGAACTCCATTGACTCGCTGTCCGTGCCGCTTGAGGCGTTCCCACATTTCCTTGCCGCTGCCGGACGTAACGGTTGTCCGCCAGCAAGGTCCCTAGAGGCTTCTTCATCCATTCTCGCAAGGAGGGAGTGGCAGCTCCCAAAATTTGCAGGAAGACAAAAAAGCGAAAAATTCGAGACACAGGTACAAGCATTCTATGAAAGAACCACTTCATCGTCGTCTCCAGTTTACTGTGTGGATGGGGGAATACCCTACGTCCTAGATAGAAGTGTTTGGGGACTTCGTTGTAAGAGAGGAGGTGATCCCTGCAATCTGAAACCTCGGCCTCTTCTTGCCTAGTAGCTGCACGGTTGGCAAGTTCTCGTGCAACATTGTGGGTAGATTCGTTGAGGTTCGTGGGAGCACCGTTGATTTCCTCCATATGAGCAGGAAACCAGATGATCGTGTGTGGTGTAATTACTTTTCCCTTCAGAATTGCCAGAGCCTGTCTAGAAATTACTCCTTTGGCAAATGCTCGGACGGCTGCTCTAGAATCGCTGTGGATCATCGATCTATTTGGATCTAAAAGTGCCAACGCGATGGCTACTTGCTCGGCAATTTCTGATTCTGTGGTGCAGATGGAAGCCGAGTAAACGAGTTCACCTTTGCCGTTCGCAAGTACTGTTGTGAAGGCTTGTTTATTGGACATGAAAGCCACATCGACAAACGAGCATTCTTCAGCCTGATTTTTAGCTTTTTCTAACAGGGCTTTGTCTCTGGCTTGCCTTCTGCTCACATTATGAATGGGGTGAACATTCCTTGGAACAGGCATCACTCTGATATTGTTCTTCAGATCGTTGGGAATTTCTTTGTGATAATCATTTATGACTGTCATTGGTGTCCCAATCCGTTGGAGGATATGTCTTCCTGATCGCGCGGTGGAGAGTCTAATGAACTGGGCTCTTTCTTGTGCCTCGGCTATTTCCTCTATTGTATTGTGCATCCCTAGCTGCATCAGTCTTTAAGTTTCGGTATACATAGGTAGCCCAAGAGCTACCTTGATTACCTTCCGCAACAATACATTGAGTTTGTGTCTTTCGGATCTCTGCCACTCGCGCATGGCTGCTACGTAAGCGAAGTGACACAACACAAAGGAGTGAACTAGTCTTACAACGTTGTCTTCTCCAAGCCCTTGTCGACGGTTGGTTACTCTTTTGATAAGCCTGGTTGCGTTGTGCAGTTCCTTAGCGATACGTTGAATCGTTTGATTATTGGAGGCGTTGGCTTCTATCACCAAGCCCAGGACCCGGATAGAATCCACCCTCGGAATGACGTTTCCGCTCCTGGTATAGAGCTTTACGTCGTTATCTTATGGAGGAATCAATCCCCTAGGTTTGCGGCCTCTTCTCTTAGGTCTATATAACAGGAGTTCCGATTTCTTGGGTGAGCATCGGAGTCCCGTTGGGATGAGGTACTCTTCAGTGACGTTTACAGCTTCTTGTAATTTGTCTTCTATTTCTCCATCGCTGCCTCCAGTACACCATATCGTGACGTAGTCTGCGTAAATAGTGTACTCTATGCCTTCGATGTCTTCAAGTCTCCTGGCAAGACCTTTTGTGATGTCAAAATTAAATGCTTGTCATTATTTTCCTGGTACCAGCTGTCATTTATGTCGATACACCGTCACGTCGCGCAATACCAATCTTAATATATATATCAAGCTAGCGAACTGGCAGCGAGCATGCCATGAGCATGGCATGGGAATCACGCTCTACATCACATGCCTGACATCATTATCATGTTACCAAGTGTCATTTATGTTCGTCCTACAGTCATGTTACGAAACACCGGCTTTATGTTATATCAAGTCAGCAAACCACCTGCGAGCCCACCATGAGCATGACAAGCAAGTCATTGCGTACATGACATGATTTTGACGTAACCACCTGCCATTTATGTTCGTTACACAGTCACGTCACACAATACCAGTTTTGGCGTAGGCCTATATCAAGCTAGCAAACCGGCCGCAAAGTCACCATGAGCATGGCATGTAAATCATGGCATGCATGACATGCATGTCGCGATTTTCATGTTACCACATCTCATTTATATTCATCATACGGAAATGCTTCGTGCAACCAATTTAGGTATACATCCATTTAAATAAACTGGCTCGAGAATCCCGAGACTAAGTCAAGTGAAACGTGTTGTACACGACATGGTGTCATGATGCATACGTTCGAACCTGTCACTTACGTTCGTAATATACTATTGTCAGGCCATACCAATAATGGTATTGATCAATTTAACGAAGCGTCCCCAACAGCAGCAAGACCGATGTATGTAAATAATGCCAGTTTTGGTATACATCCCATTAACGAAACTTGCAGATGAGCACAAAGTCGTAGACGGCTAGATAGATAAATACGCTAAAAGTCGCAGAAGTTCGCTAAGAACTGCTTCGCATTTAAAATGAATACATAAAAACTTGCGCGGGTGTTGGGACCAGTAGATATGACAGCTTCCCAGGGGTCCGGTTTGTGGTTGAGTGTCCATTCATGGCTGACAAAGAAGCATGAGTTGATTGGTACAGAGAAAAGCATGAGTAAACTCACAATTGTGCTTGCCTGAACTCGTTGGTTGCACACAGCGAGGAGGATTCCAGCCAACTACTTGGACGAGGACGCAAAGATATACGACACACCACTGATTTAGCAACTGAACGTTTATGAAACCTTCAATAAACGTTGAATTGCTTGTCCAGCGGTGTTGCATATGTCTCTCTGCTCTCGTCCAAGTACTTGGATGGAATAAACCTTCCATAAAAGTTCAGTCGCTAGTACAGCGGTGTGTCGTATGTCTTTCTGCTTTCGTCCAAGTAGTTGACTGGAACGCCACTGGGCTAGGAAACTGTTCCGTCCCATCTCACCTTGTCGATGAACAATAATTTTTATCTGACATTTTATGACACTGCAACGTTGGAACATCGCGAATACGTACTTGACAACTTTGTCATTATAAACATCATCATCTTAGTCCTCAGCTTATATTATATGTCCACTGGGGCACGAACGCGTGCTCTACAATTTGCCATGCTCTACAATTTGCCTTGTCCAGGCAGAGTTGATTCCATTTGACGTCAGCAACGTTCCGTTTCACCATCCCATCCACACATCTCCCATCTTCGGTATGCTTATCCATATGTTGGTAACCATTGCGTCCATCTGAGTGACCAGCGCTATCCTGCCCTTCGCAATACCTCACCTTCCAAGGTTCACGTTTTCTGCTTCGTATTAAAACATAGGCTACCGCCCTTTGTTCCCCTATTCACTCTTCTACAAGGTTACGTGTGTTATTTTACTTTTCGTCGCACTCCGAGTGCTTCTTCACTTCTTAAGTTTCTTTGTTATTCTCTAAATGTCCGCCCCATATGTAAGAACTGGCAAAATGCAGCCGCTTTGCATATCTCGCTATAGGAAACCAGGTGAGCTCATGAGTTGAGAATGCGTATCCTATGCGCATCATTCCATCTTTGCTATCTGGTGAATTTTCTCTGTTATTTGGTGAATTTTCTTTGTTATCCGGTGAATTTTCTTCTCAATTGTCCCTGATAGCAATTGAGCTAAATGTAACTTTAAGGTGCAGCTGCCATACGGATGTATTTTTTTTCCACGAAAGTGTTTTATGCCAGGGCCCACAACGGCTCCACACTGACGTATTTCCGTCAAGGATATGACGTTGTAAAATGTACGCTAACAGATGGCAAAGAAAAAAATTACAAAAAAAGGATGCGTTGCCGGCAGTCGAACCTACGATCCCTCGCTCCGCAGTGCGAATTGCCTCGGCTACTGAGCGTACGTTCCTCAGCTTATAACGGCGAGCTATTGATATACATATGGTAGCGTTGGCGGTACTCCCAGATCGGTGGCTTCAGCGTGTGCTTGTTGTCACTAGAGAGATCGCACGAAGAGCGTGGAGGGCGCGCTCTGAAAGTCGTCGCCCCGCGCGTTGCGATGTTAGCCCCCCCCCAGCACGTGGTCACTCGGGCGCACGCGCCTATCTCGTGATCGGGTGGTTTGGGCGTCTTGTGCTTTCACCGCAGGATTGAGCTGAAGTTACAGAGAGCATCAATGTCACTTCGCTCGCTGCACCGGCCGCGTTTGCGAAAGGAGCGCGCTGCTCACACACAAAGAATAACACTTGCGACGGTTAGTTCATGCTCGTCCTGTGTGTACTTGGGCGTTAGTTTCGTGCGTCCTTTTTTGTGTTTGAGCGGAGCGCCTTAAGTATTGAGCTGTGACAGTTATTAGTCCATGCTCGTCCTGTATAGGTTCTTTCCGTGCGTACTTTGAACTTGAGGAGCGCGCTGCAAGTTTCGAGATGCTTTCCGTTCTTTGCGTAACATTTTAATTTGTTGCTATAGCATTGATTCCTTCGCCAATGTGGCAAAACAATACACAATAAAGGCTCAACTATCTCAGTGAAGACATGTTTCACGCTCGTGTTATACCGAGTCCTATGACAGAGAGATTAGCCATGTTTTTTTTTATTATTACGAGAACCGCACGGTACAATACATAGACATGGTTGACATGTATATGTCAGGGAAATCATGAACCAGAAGAAAACTGCAAGCAGCACATAACAGCACACCGATATGGTTCGCTCCGGATGCGATACTTTAATTCTTTATAAGACACAAACCACCCTAGAATGAAACAAAACACGGCAAATATTTAGGTTTCACAGCAGCCTAGCCTTTGTAGACCGAAGTGCGCAGTAGCGCTTAGCCGACCGAAGCTTTTGGGAGAAAAGCGTCGAAGCGTGGCACGCTATGACCCACCCGACATTCCCTAGAGCCGTCTAATCTCTTCGCTGCAGAAGCATCCGACCTTAAAAATTTTGTGCCGTCGTTTTGGTTTCGCTTCTTGTCTCGTATCCTTGGAAAATCTTGCTCCATAGAAATTGCGACGCACTGGCCAGCATTCGCAAATACCTAAATAACGAAATGGTTGTCATTTTTGGCTACACTTGAAATATGTCAAATCAGAACCTATACTTCGCGGCACGCACGTATAAAAATGAAATAAGTGTTCATCCCTGTTGTTTTCAAAATACACTTTGCTTGCGAGAGGCGTGCGCATAAAAAGGAAATGCGCGAATGTTACTCCCCAGTAGTGTTTTTGCACTGGGTAAAGCGTTTTCATGTTTCCGTGGCATTTGCGCAGAATGCTGCGTTCTCCACCATTTGAAGGAGCCGCACACGAAGACACAGCGTTCGCCAGAAATGCATACTTCGAGCTCTTTTTCTTTTCTTTTACCTATAATGCGGATCGGTCAATGCGGCTGCTGCAAATGCATCGTAAAATAAATAATGAATAAAAAAAGTCACAGTTTCACCGCAAGGGTGAAGCAATGAATGCGATAGCAAAAAATTGTAATATTATACGAAGTGAGGCTGGCAGCTAACTTTTTTTGGATCCGATCTCACGCAACTCTAGAAAACGCTTGTTTAAGAGAATTCTCTTCGCGTTGAGAGCGCAGCACGTAGAAGGGTACACCGGCCCCCCGCTGTCGGCCGCCAAGAAGGGGAGATAACGCGCCCGCCCGCGCTCGTAAAATCGAAGGTCGCTCGAGGGACCCCCCCCCCCTTCGCGTCTTTTCACGCTCACGAACGACGGGCGGGGCCGTTTATATATATACATATACGGCAAATGACGGCGGACGACAACGCCGGCGGACACCGGCGGCGGCGACGCCGACGGCGAAAACCAGCGGAAAGTGTCCATATAATTGCTATCGCAATAAAACAGTAAATGTTCTACAAATGAACGTCACGGGCTCACTCGCCTCTGGAAGTGCAAACAAAGCGTTGCAGGCCTAGCGCTAGGCCAAGCAAAAAGAGAGAACATCTGGTAGCGATCTTCGAGTCTTCATTGCAGGCATCGTAACAGGCAAACTAATTTGTTCTAACATTTGCTAAACTGAACAGCTTTGAAATGGATCTTGGTAAAACGCAAACCAGACAGTGTTTGCAATTTCAAAAGTCTAAACAAGGGTAGCAAGGGTAGTGTGTCTCTGCTGCAAAATATTTGGTGTAGCTATCATAAATCAGGCAGTTTCATTGTCATTCCTTGTTCTTTTTTTTTTTGAATACTAATTCACTTACTGTTTTCCATAGGTGGCCAACCTGGTGTCTTTAACGACTCAAACTACACTCTCAGTCAAATCCCGGCTAGAATACACGCCTACAGGCAGGAAATCCGGTCAAATTATGGCCGCATCTAGTCAGTTCGTTACGCGGCTCCGTAGCCGTGTCCCAGAAGAAGCGGCCCTATTCTAAGTGGCCTTCAGAATAGCCGTGGCGACGCTTAGACGGGATTTTAAGTCAAATTTTTCCTGGCTAGGTACGGCCTGCGGTTACGCGTGACGGCCCTGTACGCGGCCTGTCTGTAGGCGGCCCTGATGCGGTTGCGAGAAAAAAAGTTATTTTTTTGACGCTGTCAACCGTTTTCTCGCCAGTTTGACGGTTGTAATTATCACTACGGGTAATTAGAAGATGAACAGTATCACAATCATCAACATCTGCGACAACAACATGCAAATTACGCACAGCACTGGAATCGAACTCGGGGCCGCGTGCACTGAAAGCAGATAGCTTACCCATTGCACCACAGCGCCACCGCAGGAATGCTCGTTTTTTCGCGGGGGTATATATCTACCATGCCGTTTGCGAACAGTCGGCGCGACGTTGAACTTCTGTTTTTGTGCCATGTGCATGTGTTTGAGGGTGCATTAGGTTAGCAAATAGTTTGCGGGGCTTCATGAACTCCAGACAAACGCGGTAAGCACCTTCGGCTCCGACTTCGGTTCGTAATTCGCCGTGCCGCAAGAACGATTAACGTGTGTCCGTGTGTCGTTAAAGCTTCTCCGTGAACAGCGGTTGTTTCGCTCAACAAAAATCCGCGAATGTAAACCAGCGTGACGAGGATATCCTCAGGTCTCGGAACCCACGTACATTTTTCCCATGTGCGTGTGCTGCGAGCAATTTCCGTTATTTATGCCGCGACGTACACGCGTGTCAGTGACAGCAGCCCGTTCTCAGCTGTTCGTGTAACGTTAACCTGCTTTGGCACGTTAATGCTTGAATGGGTATTTTAAAGTGCCTACACTAACATTTGCACTTAGTGCGCGTGAACCGTCGCTAGCCGCACGTTGGGTCAGCAGCACCTTTTTAGCAGTTCGACGATCATCTGTTTCAGCAATTACCACTTATGCGCGCTATTTCGCGCGACACAGTGGTTTTTACTCAGCATCACACCGCTGTTCAAGTAAATGTCGAAACGTGCGCCAAGATCAAGTATGACGTACAAAAATTTGCCACGGACAAGTTTCCCTCCAAATAAATAGTCGATGCTTTTGCATGTCTCTTTCGCGAACGTCCACGTGTAGTTGGGGTGCAGAACGAACTTGAAATATTGTTGCTGCATGCCTCAATAAAACAGCTGATTTTTAGAAAATGAGGATATATTATAACTGGTACATTGCCACAGCAGTACACAGGTTGGCTTGATCGTGGTTCAACGTTACAAATGCCATGCTAGAATACGAGAACTGTAGCAGATATTCAAAACTGAAAAACGTCGGTGGCATATGCTCTCCTGCTGCCTTGTGCACCTGTACTCGATTTTCAAGTTCACCATGCAATTACAGAACCATTAATAAAAGTTCAACCCACCAATTTTCAATCAATGTGGATCACTCTCTGTCTCACTGCCTTCCGTTTATTCCTTGTGTGCATTGTTTTCCAAAAATCACCTGTTCAACTTGTTTTGTAGAACACGAGCATTGATATTGATAGGCCTGTGTTTCAGGAATCTGTTTTGCATGCACAAGTACTTTCTTTTTAATGCGTGACAAATGTCATAACTCGATAACTGATAAAACAAATGTTGTTTGTCGTCTTTTATTGGAATCAGAACAGTAACACTGGGGCTTGCCCAAATGCAGGGAGATGTATGATATCCTAAATAAAGTGTGCCGTAAGCACTGGAAAGTGTTTCAATCGCTTCCTGCGGTTGACTGGGTGGCACATCGGGCGGCATGAAGAACACGTCCTGCGTAGATCTCGACCCTGAAAAACGTACGCGGTTCCAGATTTTGAAAAGTTACACAAGCTGGCATGCCACAATTAAGTCACGAAACAAATGCGAGCCATGAACTGAGTAAATTGAAAACAAATTTGTCACAACGTAATGTGTACACATGATAACATAAGAAGCATTGTATTCCGCGAAAAAGCGCATCTACAATGGGATGTAACGAAGATTACACACAAAGCATGTAAATTCGGGAGTAGTTACTGCTGCGCTTAATGTTCTCTCGCAAGTATAACACGATCAATGTATATATATAACGGGCGAAGTGTGCCCACCCTCCTCCTATTTTTTTTTTTCGTTCACTCAGCAAAATTGGATCCTGAACATGCATCAGCAGATATCACGACACCATCAAAGAAAACAAAAAGGCTACTTACCAATTCGAGCATGTTGTACTGGACTGTGCCCGCAGTACGCCCACCAACCAGCCTGGTATGGTGCGGCAGGCTCATTGTTCCCGGCGCGGCAAAATCCATCGCACTCACATTGCGGCGCATTACATTGCCCTCGATACACACCTTTCATATCCATTGATGAAAACATATCACCCAGCGGCAGGCGCAAAGCGCGCAGCCGACGCAGTTTAGCGCTTTCCAATACGTTGACAAACAGGTGACGGTTACCGGCCTCAAAGGTCTGTCGCCTGCACGTTTCGTGATGGAGCGGCCGCGCGGCGAACACGAAAGTTCTCAGCTTCCGCGATGCTCGTCTGTCGTTTTTTTTTTCTTTTTTTTTCCTTCACGCACGCGCGCCGGGCGAGCGCGGAGCGCGCGTCTCAATTCTTCTTTCTTTCTTTTTTTTTTCGTTCAAGCGCATGCGTGGTGCAGTTGTTTCCGACGCTTGTTCCCCGCCGCCCTGCCGCTCAACGGCTCAACTCGCACGCGGATCGGCCTGCGGGGCCGTATGCGGACTTCGGCCGCTTACTGCGATAGTTTATAGGCGGCACTCCTCAAGTTCGAGGCCGCCTGAAGAGAGTAACGTATACTTCTCTTCGCTGGGCTGTCCATAGCCGTGATAATAAACAGTACGTCGAAGGATGCCGCCTATATCGAGGCTATTATCCAGGACCGTACTGAGAGTGTAGGATGTTGAATTGATATCGGGGAATATTAGTTTACTCAAGGACAGAATGATCAATATTCTGTTCTTGGCTGATATGTTGTTTCTGCAATGAAAATTTTCTTCATAGTAAGTACTTCGTCTATCCCACTATGTTCGTCCTGTCTTTTTCACAGTTAGCAAGCTTTTGTGGCATGTCAATTGTTGCAAGACCCGTGTTGCATCTCTGACCTTGGCACACACGTGTGCGAAGTCTTAATGAAGTAACAAAGACTATTTGCGTGCTTCAACAATGGCCCCATCGTCTTCTATCAAATTTCCGGCAGAGACGTTGCTATTTCACGTACTTTGCTTTTTCTATTACATCTGAGCCCCGTTCTTTTAAATGTTGGCCGCCCTTCATGCACTTGTTTTCACTACGCCCATAAAGTAGTCTTAGTATGGTGACTGGTAAAAAACGTCATGGACAGCCGGCTCAGCTTCACGCTATTTTTCTTAGAAAACGCCTGTAGCACAGTACAGCGCTTTGATAGTTGTTAGACCGGAAATATGTAATTCACTGGTACACGTTTCAGATCGACTACACTTGTGAAGTATCTCGTGTGGCAGTGTAGACAGTCACTAGTTTCATTTTCAGAAAATATGTACAATCAGCAGCTTTCATTCAATCCTGCGCCATCGACCCAACGTCTCAGAAGAAGGCTGTGAAAGCGCTAACTGCGCTTCCTGATTCAAGTGGCCTTTCTGAACGACTTTGATTTGAACGTCGTGCGTGTGTGTCCTTGTGTGTGTGTGTGTGTGTGTGTTTTAGTTTTTATTTTATCTCTCTCTCTGTCTTCTTTACAACCCCTACTTCGCCGCCCCTGTGCAGGGTAGCAAACCGGTTACTGTACCAGGTTAACCTCCCTGCTTTTCCTTTTCATCTATTTCTTTCTCTTCATTCAAAGTTTAGGCGCATAAACGCGTGGCGAAGTCTATGCGCCCCATCGTTTGTGATATTATACGATTTTCCTCGCATGTGCCAGTGAGCTTACGCTAGAAAGTTTTTACCCACTACTCGATTTAAACTATCCAGATTCTGAACTGAACAAAACATTTAGGTGGATAGGCTGCGTCGTTTTCATGCTTAATGAATTACGTTTGACGAGAACCTTCCGTTCTTGACCGCGCGTCCTCCATGCGGCATCCATTCAGTCGTATCAACATTGTGGCACCCATAGCAGCGGCGAGAAGGTCTCTCATAAATCGTTATTTTTCCTATCGCACTAAGCATGCGTAAGTTATTTCTTTACAATCGCTTCTCCTTATGCTATCGTCCACAAAACTCAAACGAAAACAGATCTTTGTGTCCTGTAAACCACTAAGTAAAGTCACAACTCGGCAAAAAATAGAAGCTCAATTGTCTGTGATCTGGCACCACCGTCCTGAATCCACTGCAATGATATGCTGTAAGGTGCATCCGAGTTTTTCGACCAAAACAGCAGAAACAGGTCGCCCTTCCGACTTGTCGAACAATTTACGACTGCCGTTTACATAGCAGTTCCATTACAGTTTACGACAAGTGTGGGTTTCTCGCTAGATGATTCCGAACAGCTGTTTATATTTCATTTCCTTGAAGTTTCAGGCGTACCCAGAGTCGGGTGCGAAAAAAATTCCGATAGTAATAGCGGATGGGAACGAGGGACAATAAAATTCCAAGTAGACGCTTCAGGATCCTTCACGCCTATGAAGTCGTTAAGGCAACTTCAAAACTGCTCGACAGATAAAACTTCAGTCGTAAATCTTTGGATCCCTAGTTCACAATACCGGAAGAAAACGACTGGTGTAAAAATGTACTTTTGTTCTCTTCGTGACCTTTTATAAAGTCCTTTACCGTCAATAAACAACGACAGGGAATAATATTGCGGGCACTGTTTCTTAATAGCTGTTTTGTATTCAAAAGATTGGCGCTACAATTGAAAAGTGAAGCACATAAGGACCAATGCTACGTATTTACTATCTACATAATATTGCGGCCACAGTAACTATGACGCATTACCTATCTGCCAAGAGACCACGTCGACTAAACTGTAGCATTCGTGATCGCCTTCTTCGTGTCATTGTTCAAAGAGCCGTGACATGACTTGCGGCGGCAGAAGCGCTCACCCACCATCTTCTAGGTGGAAACTGATTGCTATCGCTTGAGAGGACCCAAGTGAACAATATCATACAAAGCATAGCGCAAAGGCAGCTTCCAATATCCATCTGGACATTCACTACTTGAGGTCACTCAATTTCAGGGCCACACGATAGGACCAAAGCCCGGAAAACCAGTTTTTATGATTGGTGCACGCGCTGCTGCGCCCTAAAATGACGTCGTTGCACGTGGAGAACTCATCGGCAGCATGGTGGTTTCTATAGAGCGAATTGCACTGCACTGCACCTTAGATTATGGTTCGACAGGTTGCGCCCTTTTCAGCTCCGGCAACGTCGTCGTGAACGTGCTCGTACGGTTACTAAAAAGCAGCGTTGCAGTGTTGTCTCACGTTCAATGAGCAGATAGAAGGGGAAGTATAGAGTGGTTTTGTGGCGCCACAAGTCGCGCGGGATAACTGCAAAGGGAAAGGAAATAGACGTCAGTAATAGTGCGTAGGTATTGGCCCTGATTAAAGAGGCAGCGCGTGCAAACGCGGACACAAGAGAAAAAAATCTCAAACACCGACTAACAACTGCTGGGGCGCGCAACGGCGGAAAAGAAAGTCAGCGTTTTTGTTGTCTTGACTTGTCTCGTGTGTCTGTGCTTGAGCGCCCTTTAACTTGAATGCCTACCAACTACCTCAGCTCTCTGTCATTCTAGTGGCCCTGGTCTAGAGGAAGCTGGCGGGGGTTCCTGAGGTGAAAGATGGCGCCTTGGAGTATGAAGTCGGTGACGTGGGTAGCTGAAGTAATCGGCTGGATGGGTAAGGGTTTAAATAATCAGTAGCGACGGCACATACTTGCCTCCATAAGGCTGCGGTGAGAGCCCCAGACGGGCGAGTCCAACAAGGAAAGGTCTTTTCGTGTTGTATCCACTGGCTGGGGAGTCTACAGGCGAGGAAATGTGGTATTTTACGAAGACTCTAAGGCTTACATACAAGCGACATGACACCGCATTAAGAGGCGTAGATCATGTCAGAAGGATTGTCGCCATTCAGGTTCGTGCAAGCTCTAAACGCCAAGGGGGCAAGCCGTAGGGACGTGATGAAGTGGCTGGGGTACTGTTGCACGCGCTTGAGGGGGAACGACCCAGAGCCCTGCGTGCACGACCAGAAGGATATTCGGAATAAGATACCGCCGGACATAGCGAGCGCGTTAAGCGAGAGGTCTCATGAGTCTACACGAGGGCAGTTGGCTAAGTTTCGCAAGAACGTATCGCGTGCCCCAGCTTCATCGATCTCGCGAAAATTGGAGAGTGTGGCTGTTACACCAGCTGATTTATTCAAGTCCGAGCTGATGAGGCGTTGCGAAGCAATCTGCATCCTGATGTAATGTACCGTATCTGTAAACCACAGCTTATAAGACCTAATGCAGGCGTAGGGCCCTGCTATCTAGGCAAGCCGTAGGGTCAAGGAATGTGAAAAGCGAACAGACCCCATCGCGGTCTCCCATAACTGTAAAAAGTTGGCAGCACCACCTGGGGCGCACTTTGGTCCTGCCAGTAGAAGTGGATGGAAGCCGCGTTCAGTAAGTGAATAATTGCTATTTACTGGTGAGCAAAGATGACAGCGGAAACCTGTTCTGCGTCTGATGACATCTACTAGGCGCGTCAGAAAATTTAATTGGCGTAATGCAATAACCGTCGGAAACTGTTCCGACTGAAGAAAAACACTACCTAACACTTTGTAACCATAACTTCGATAATCTGACCCCAGATGCTTAACAATAAGCAGCACGATTATGGAGCGTTCTCAGTAAAATATTTCGTGTGCCCGCTAGAAGAGGAACAAAGAAGGGTGTACTGACAAAACCGAACGCGATAAAAATGCAAAGATCAGCCTTCTTTGAAAGCTGATACAAACGAGTTGAGTAAATAAATTTAACATAAAATCAAGGTCCACATCTCTTGACTCCTGTGCCACACAAACAGTAATCTTTAACATCTCTCTTGAACGGGTCAAAAATGTCAGTTTCTCTGAGCTTCACTAGTTTCTTTGCTTGCCTCGCGTGCAGGGGTTCTGCGCCGCACCCGGGAAGCGTCGTGCATGCCATTCTACGCGTACAGTTCAGGCTAATTAAATTTACTCTGCCGCACGGACGAGATTACGGTGTCCGGCAAAATCAGGGCGGCCATTCATTAGCCCTACACGGCGCGTTTCAAGCAACCCGCTAAGCTATGCTTCTTTTCACAACCACGTCATGACTCTAACGGAGGCTACACAAGCGCGCATTGGACGGCAAACAAAGTTTTGAAAAATAGAGAGATCAATGCATTCGGCATCCTTGATTATTATTCTGTGCATACTGGGCTAAGCGTACAATATTTCAGAAATCGCCAGATGTGATCGATAATAAACATTGCAAAAGGATCGCCTTGAGGTTGTGCGAAAACTAGGATTCGGCGAGGATTTACAGAGATATTGAAGAATCTAGAAAACATGCAGGCAGTGCCGGATGTCATACTCCTCCTGCTGTCTATATTCAGCAGATACATTCTGTATGCCATGCATATAACTCTCGGGACGATAAGTAAATTGGCGAAAAATGATTGTGAAATGTGTGCGATAAGTTTTTAAGCCGCATCTATTAGAAACGTTGTTACTTGGAAAGAGCACTACACGCACTTCGTGTAAACCTCATGCTGGTAGCCACTGAGCTCCAAATAAAGGGTGGGGGTAGAGGTAGTGGGGCTGTTACCAAAAACTACGTCATTCTCGCATGGTTATAGCAGTCAATAACCCAGCCGTCAGATCATTGTTGCACGTTGGAGGGCACGCCCACAAGTTCCAGTCACTGGCCGCCAGGCTGAACTGTGTTTAGGCAGAACTAGGCCACCGCACATAACGCGGAACGTGACAACGCATTCCCGACCTCCGACTTTTTCTCATACCTTTCGGTGTTTTCATTACATTGTCATTTTAGAAAAGAACTAATGTATTAAATTAGTACGCACTTCCGTGGTGACCCAATGTGGAAACCCGAGGCCCCGAACCAATGCAGAATTTTTCATAAATCATGTAGTACATGAAAGGTAAACTGCAAAAGTAAAAACACTGGCGCTTGGGATTTTCAAGCACAACGTCCCGCACTCAGAAGCCGAGCGCCATACTATTTCACGCACAATGTTTTTACTTCGTTTACACAATTGAAACACAAACATAAATTATGGGCCATTCCGTTCAGGGAAAAATTATGACCGGCGAAGTTGTTTAGCGCATTACAGAAGGCCGCACATAATCTTGAACTAAGTATGTTCACACAACTTAAGACTGAATGTGAAAGGTCTGTCCGGTAAGTCCAGAAAGTTCCTTGTGAACTTAACGTGTACTTGCGAAAATATGAACAGCGAAGCTGTTAAAGCCTGCAGAAAAACATCCCTACTACTCAGAAAGCTATCACCATCTTGAACGTTCATGTGCCATAGAATTATCTACTCGCCGCTCCGGCATGGCCGGTAATAACCCCGATGAGTGAGAGAACGAGTACAGAGTGAAACAGGCAGATATGTGGCTGCGTAAGATACTACATATTTCATGGGATTACGTTATTCCATTCTCAACAAGAAGGAGGAGCTACATAGGCAACAGATAAACTAATACAAAAATATAATTCATGATGAACGACAGATTGGTAGGCTCCTTCTGTTGAAGGAGCCAACCTAAGACGTAAAAGGAAATCACTTTAGAGCGTATAATCTGTGGGGCAAAAGGTCGATACGTGATGTTCTCCGTGTTCTTAATCCGGATTCCTTGCATCTTAAAATTTATGGGTTTTCGCGGATGGGAAAACTGGAGCAGAGTTCCATATATCTTCTTTATCAAACGGGCGCATAAAACACAGGGTCGATGAATAACAACAGAACAAGAAATTTCACGAAAACGCAACCCATACAAATAATATGTTTCAATATATTCCATTGTGGAGGGAAAAGCTGCGTACCCTAAGTATCATTTAGCAGTGAGAACTGAGCTGATCGCACCACTGTATGCTGCATACTTCATGGAACGTAGCTGTGGTTAATTTTGTTGGCTTATTTGCACCACAGGGGTTAAAATATCTTTGAATATGCACGTTTAGACTAGAGATAACAAAAAAATATATTACAGAGAATTCCGCTCAGTCGGGGTCACTTTAAAATAGTTTTCACCAACCGTCTGAATCAGTGCGCAATAAAGAGCATATAGCTGATCTTGTAAGCCATAAACAGTGTATGTAAGTGGTCGGCAGGATGTTACCGACTTGTTCAGGCATGCAACGTGTGGTTTACATGAGCTATGTGATAACTAAAGCTCCGTGTTTTCAAAGTTTATTTTTGGTTGAAATTCAGAGGGTGTACTTCGGAGTTTATATTTTCAGGAATAAATTGCGCGTTTATCGGAGTTTGTTCCTCGTAAATCTTGAATTCTCCGATATTCGGTGTTGGATTTTGCATTATAAGGTGTTGAAATTTGTTGTTTAGTTTTATGTCCATTTAAAATGCCTTTTAAATGTTGCTCATAGTCCTGTTTCAACATAATTTTCGTTTTTCTACCTGTTCATTTACACAGTTATGTGCACTGATGTAAACTAGCCAACGTGTGCTTTCTTTGTTTTTTTCTTTTGTTTTTTTTTTTGGGGGGGGGGGGCGCAGGAGCTAGTCAAGCTGCTTCTCAGCGTCTTGTTCTAGCCTCCCCCATCTTCTTGATGCAAAAAAATGAAGGGACTATTACTATTATTATTCTCAATACTGCGAAATCTTATATTAAACATTATCTGAACACGAAAACATGGGAACACACCAAGTGCATTTTACATGTGTGGATGGCTTGAACGCACAAACACATACACATACAAGCACAAATACTTTAATAGAAAACACCTTCGTTAGCTCGCATTACAACCTTAAAGCTTGTTGTAATAGACGCAAGCATACTTTAGGAGGTTGCTGCCGGCGATGGAGGTGTACTCCTTTCGATTGATGAGTCTCAGCTTTGAAAATTGCCGTTTGAACGTTGAAAATGCCCTCTTAAAATCGGAGCTTAATCGGATAAATCCGGATCGTCCAAAATTTTTACCTGCGAGTGTTTATTGTATTTTTTTTATTTCTCCGAAAACACGGAAGCCCTAGCGATAACCGTCAAAGTGGTGGCCCCAAGTATTCATAGGCATTGTGCGTGTGCGATTTAGTTGAAGCCGGCGTACACACAAGGTTGTGAATGATGCCATGGAAATGGTTATGTTTACATGTTTGCATTGTATTCACAAAACGACGTTTACAGGAAGGGGCTCCAGGGCACTGCAGACATGCTCACTCGTTGCCCTCATACCAAAAGACATACAGTTATCTTAGTTTATGTACTTAAGTGAGGTCAAGACAGCAGTTGTTCACTGGACTTAATTAACGGGATGAGCTCAAAGACACCTGTGTCCAGCGTCGCACTTATTCGCCGGCTGCAACGTATCGGTTGCGAGAGAAGCCTTGGTTGTCAGCCTTCTCGCTCTAATTAATTTCAAAGTCAAACACTGTCGAATCCAGGACCGTGGCTGCGTACGAGAAACTGGCGCCGAACTAACTTTCGTGTCCGTGACTATTTCAAACGCATAGATCGCTTCATAGAGACGTTGCTATAGAACCCATAACTTCTCTTAAGTCGCGCTTGTTTAAGTCGTGCTTGCGCTGTAGAAATAAGGCTTTAAAAGGAGTTTGTACGCTAAAGTCTCAGCTAGATAGTTTATAATGCGAGCGGCCGGATGTACTACACTTTCACCAGAAGATCCCAAGGCCTACGCAACAAAGCTTTAGTTTTCTAAATTATTTATTTCTATTACAAGGATTACGTATCATGAGTAAATAGTCCGAGAGTGTATCTAGATCTAGTTAAAGAGAGCTAGGTATTGTGAGCAAGTTGTGCGACAGCCTGTTTACATATAGTTTGTACAATCCATAGAACGCATTGTCTTCGGCATGTAAGAACACTAGAACGAGAAAAAAAAATTCGGAGTGCTGAAGTGTGCGGCGTTGCTCGTTGTGATGTTCGGTCTGGAATAAGACGACCTGCTATATCGGCCAGGGACAGGCATGGAAATAACGATCGAAACTGCTGGGGTTGCAATGACGCTACGCAATCTTCTCGTCAGCTAGCACTGTATAGTAGCATGAAGCGCAGACGCCTGCACCTAAGTGTAACTAGTAATTAATGACCCGGTCTTGCCCGCAGTTGATGCCGTTGCCTTCAACAAGGCTTTGGTCATAAGAAAGCTCCGCTAAGAGCAAAGTGCAGACTTGTTCGAATATTCCACATGTAGAAAATAGTCCATTTATATTTCTTGTTAGGCTGTGACACTTAGAACGGTAAGAATGCTAATTTTTCTGAACATCCTGAATGCGAATCATTTCTTAGCAAAATGCAGGCACTTTGAGCGTTTCTATCTACGTATCTATCTATGTAGCCGCGTACGTCTTGCTGCTTTCGTGATTGGCTCTACTTGGTGTAGACCAAAGTTGTTATGATAGGGTAACAGAATGTGAGGAATATGTCTCCCTGGTCACGACGTGAATAACGCGAAAACCCTGTTGTGTATGTCGTCAAACCCTTTCCATTTTTTTTCTATTTTCGAAAGTCTGCCCTTAGGCATAATAATTTTTGATTGAAAAAGTCACGCCATATCTACGAAGTGAATGATGATGAGTGGGCGAAGCTCGATCGTTTTCATCCATGGCAGAAAGAGAATGTGTGGTCTGCAACGCGCTTATACTTCATGGTCATCAGCGTCATCGTCATCGTTATCACGTGTAGTGGGTACATTCCACTATACTGGAACGCGCTTATACTTCATCGCTATCACGTGTAGTGGGTACATTCCACTATACGTGGCTACCTAACTACTACTACTACTACTACTACTACTACTACTACTACAGAGGAGGGACAGACCCACACCCTAAGGAGCTTCGCCCCTAAAATACACATGCAAACCCTTTCCTCCAGGCACGTGTGGCACATACTCGTATACCACGGGCCGTGGTGTGCCTGTATGCGCCACAGATTGACAGTTTATATCTTTCCCGGAACGGTGAGAATAGATATTAGTAACTTAAATGTGAGAGCGTTAAGAGAAACTAACATCGGTCGTCTAGACGCGACGAATGCAATATATATAAAAAAAGCGGCAGATCCTACTCATTGTGGGAATCGGCGTAATGCGAAGGAGCCAGCAAGGAGCACATCATGCTGTACATAACATGCATGTCATGGTTTACACGTTAGGACCTGCCATTTATGTTAGTCATACAGTCACGTCATGCAATACCGATTTTGGTGCATATCGAGCTAGCACACCGGCCGTGAGTGCACCATGAGCGTGGCATGTAAATCATGTAGTACATGACATGGATTTGATGATTTTCATTTTACAATCTCTCATTTATGTTTGTCATAAAGACACGTCACGCAATACCAAATTCAGTGTATATCAGGCTAGCGAACTGCCCCGAACGTGCCATGAGCGCGGCATGCAAGTCATGTTGCACATGACATATCATGATTTCCATATTACCACTTGTCATTTATGTTCATCATACAGTAACGTCATGCAATACCAAATTTGGTGTATACCAAGCTAGCGAAACGGCCGTCAGCGCACCATGAGCGCGGCATGTAAATCACGTTGTACATGACATGCACGTCATGATTTTCATATTACCACCTGTCAATTATATTCGTCATGCAGAAATGTCTCATCATACCAATCTTTGGATATATCAATATTAGAGTAAACCGCCGCGGGAGCACCACGGACATGGCGTGTAAACCATACCATTCGTGACAAATTATTCGTGATTTTCATGTTATGGCCAGTCAGTCAAGTTCGTCATAAAGTCATGTTATGCCATGCCAATTTTGGTATTAATCGATACGGTCTGGAGAGCACAGAGTCGTAGATGGCTGGATAGATAGATAGATAGATAGATAGATAGATAGATAGATAGATAGATAGATAGATAGATAGATAGATAGATAGATAGATAGATAGATAGATAGATAGATAGATAGATAGATAGATAGATAGATAGATAGATAGATAGATAGATAGATAGATAGATACGCACAAAGTCGCCGAAGTTCGCTAAGAAATGGTTCGCATTTAAAAAATCAGGATCTGAGCAGGAATCGAACCCAAGCGTTCTGCGTGGCAATCAGGCATTCTACTACAGAGCCATATCAGATCTCGAAACTGCTTAGGAAAAAGACACTATGCAGGCGTAAGGCCGGTGCAACTTTAGTTGTGGTTGCAGTGCTGGCTATCTAATTTTATAACAATGCAATAAACATTACATGTGTAAACGTATGACAAAAAATTCATGCCGGCTTAACGTCAATTGCTGTTCCAATGTCGACTCCACTTTTAAAGCAGTCTAATAAACATTGCTTTCGTATTCATCTGTATTAGCGTACCGAATTGGGCTGGTTGGTACATACTGAGTCAGCGCCGTGTTTGTGTGTTCTCGTCTCCGTCCTGTTGCAGCGCTGTTTCTTCATTCAAAATCAGTATGCCTCCGATTCAGAAAGCTATATTCAAGCATTGCTCGAACCCGGGAGAACAAGCTAACGAAAGTTACGTGTGATATTCCCATCGTGACACCGTAAAGCGCATTTCGTTTCGATAATACTCGTCCCTGGCAGCCGCGGTAAGCGCAGCTTGAGGACGCCGTCCAGGCCTCCTCGGCACCTGCTCACCTGCCGCCACTGCTAGTTCGCCCAATACTAGAGTACGGCTGGGTCATATGGAATCCTCACAAAATATCCGACATCAAAAAAATTGAATCTGTTCAGAAGAAAGCAGTACGCTTCATATATCGCCGCTACGACAGGTATTTTTCACCTAGTTCTCATCTTCATAGTATTCAGCTTACTACTCTCTCTTTTCGTCGTCACGTCGAATCATTAAAGTTATTTTACACTCTCATTCACTGTCCACGATTTCCTTTACTCAGCGACTACATCACACCTGCCAAACCAACTTTCCACCAGACATCATCATCAGTTGAACATTTAATCACCGAACAAACTCGTATAAATACAGTTTTTTTGTCCGCACTATTGAATTATGGAATGCGTCGCCCGGCCACGTTAAATCTTTATCACGTGATGAATTCACTTCGTACATCAATAACCACTGATCATCATGATCTGAACCTTTTGCGTTGTATTGCAATTTTTCTTTCTTGTATTCTGTATCCACTCCTGCGATAGCCTATCAAGGCTGCAGTATGTTAAAATAAATAAATAAATAAATAAATAGCTCTGCTCTAACGTGAGTGCTGACGTTATGTCAGACCATAAGTTACCTTGGGTAGTCACCAGCATAGGCGTGCGCAGGGTTCCCCTTCAGGGGGGGGCAGGGAGGGGCGAAGGTTCATCGAAGCGCCCCCCCTTCCTATTAAGTCAATGTATGGGGCAGAATTTGCGCCCCCCCTCTCTCAGGTGACTAGGGGGGGGGGGGCGGCCGCCCCCTCTGCACCCCTCGTGCGCACGCCTATGGTCACCAGTAGACGCCAGTGTAGTGAACGTTCCCTGGTAAGCCAACGATGTGCACAGCACTTGATGTCGATCTACCTTGTAACAAATGCATCAAAGCCAAAAAAAATTCAGCATAGACAATTACTCGCCGGCTGCATTGCATCAAACCGATTCCCACGAGGCGTGGGATCTGCTGAATTTTATTTTTGTTACTAATTTTGCTGAAATAAAAGCCAGCAAGGTGGCTTGATTATGTCTCATGACAAGGTAAGCGGATAGGATACGGCACCGCAGAACAAGTATACCAGTACTCTCAAAGAACAAGGAAATCAACTCAGCACCCCTGGCATAACTGAGATTGCTACCGACATTCCAAACACGGGGTCCATGAACTATATGTGGGCGGTTCACATAGTTGAAGTGGTGCTTAACTTATCAACGTAAAATCCTTAGTGGATGGAAATGAAGACATATAACACCATACGAAATTACTCTTCTTCTATTGGACTCAATACTGATTTGGAAGAGCACACTACACAGAAAAATTTTGTCACTCCTGTGAATAAAGTAAAGAGTGAAGTGTTTTGGGGCAAAAAGAAACAGATTTTTATTTTACTTTTGCAGAAATAATGTGCTAGTGGTAACAAGTTATCATCTATGCTCTCAGTAATTAAGGTGTATCGTCCAACCCTATCTTCTTATGTTCCTGCGCGTTGCGAAACGCTTCTCCGTTATCATAAGCAGAATAGGGAGGAAATCGTGGGTTATAAACTGGACTGTATTCAAAGAACCATCTTCATCTGTGCATTAAAATAATGTATTGACGAATAAGTTCCCGTGTGTGTGTGTGTGTGTGTGTGTGTGTGTGTGTGTGTGTGTGTGTGTGTGCGTGTGCGTGTGCGTGTGTGTGTGTGTGTGTGTGTGTGTGTGTGTGTGTGTGTGTGTGTGTGTGTGCGCGTGTGTCTTTTGAGCGGTCTTGGCAAACGGGCGTGCGATCTACGCACCTTCCCACCTATGTGGCTACTTGAAGACAAGCAGTAGTATTCATTGTTATTTGTAATTGAATACGCCCAGGTTAGGCCTACAATAACCTACCTATAGATCGCGAGTTCGCGCATTGATTATACATACTAAAACTGTTAAATGCGTTTTGCGCAAATGCCGCTATTTGAGTAGCGACACAGCCAGTGTAGGTACATCGAGTGGTAGTTGATGATGTTCGGCGGAAGAAGCCAGCGCTTGTTACCCGTTTGAGATTGGATGTAAACAGCGAATATCGGAAGTTAAATCATGAGTAATGAGCATACAACCATGCTCCCAAAGGTCGCTCGATTATGTAGTCTTATTTAGTTTAGGGAAGTTTCCGGCTAGTGAGTCTTGGGGCCTTTGAGGACTGAAACGTCCATATAATAGAATAACAGAATTCGAGATAGTTGGTTCTTCATGATAAGGTCAAAAACAACGCACAGATCGCAGACGGACAGAAGGAACACGAGGCAAAGGCGCTGGCAAAGAAATAGTTTTATTCTTGTTTTTTATACCTGCTGTATATTTCCCCCTGCGTTTCGACAACAGGACTCCAGTAAATATTCTAATAAAGCACCATGTGGCAGCTTGTAGATTCATCCGCTTGAATAGTACGAAAGCAAGAATGTCTGGCTTACAAACCGTATGCTTTAAATTATCCTACAAAAATTGTTTCGGCTTATGCTTTAGCTCAGGTTTACTGGCAACTGATGTGCAGATAGACCCCCTAAGGGTGAACGCGGTAAACGCTGGCTCATACGACGTATGCTGCTGCCGAAAGTTGAAGTAATACTGGCGTCAAATGAAATGGGAACAGAGACAAACATTAGCAAATATACACTGGACCGTCCAGGCATCACTACCGACAGGCGCGCACATCAAGATTGGCAGCGCAGCGCCATCCCTATGTATTGCTATATATTCGCTTATGTTGCAGTTCTGAGACTTCAAAGGAAGAAAATAAAATTGAAAACGATCGAAAGCGCTCTGCACGCCCACCCCATGTACCATTAGCACCGTATCAGCAAGGCGGGCAGTGCTCAGGGACTCACCGTACGTTGGTCCTTCTCGGAGCATAACACTGGCCGACAGAATGACGGTTTGCCAACGGCGGCAGCCGTTGTGTCTGCAAAGGTAACTGCGGCAGTGCACACATCTTGACTTGGCAACGCCACAGGCGTTGACTTTACAACCATCCTGTATATATGATCACTGAAACGCATGTGTGACCTCATCTGATTAGAGGCCTATGATAGGAAGACCGACAGAACGTGTACGTGTTAAAGTGACTGCGAGCATTCACGATTCTTGGGCCGCGCAGGTATTGCAGCAGGTTACAGATCAAAACGATGACTAAACGTGACGTTCAGTCAGTCGAAGATCTTCGGCCGACTCTTGAACACTTACTGATTCATTTATTTGTACGTCATCTCGCGACTGTATGAGATGGCTAGTATGTGTTTATTGTACTTTGCGTACATGTTACAAGCTGCTCCACGTCGTAATTTGGTGACGGAGGGATAGTGAGAATGCAAAAGTGACTGTGGGTCTCAAGTTACGCAACCTTCAGCAGCCTTAAGTAACGGATGCATTAAATTTTATGTATGTAGAATGGCGGAAATTTCTTCTTTAAATACGAGAGCACAAGTTGTTATGAAGCACGCCTTGTACTTCCAAAGTTGCAGAAAATTGGCTTGGAAGTTTTAGCGCAATTAGAACATTGAACTATTCAATAATTCCTCACGGACGAACTTCACCAAAAAAGCAAGTTTTAATTTGTAAAATTAGGTTACCTCGGATATTAGAAAATGTAGGACGAACAAAATTGTGATCTTGATTTCGTATTAATGGCTAAACCATGGCGGCTGTTCATCATGCAGTACATAATGCGACTCTTTATTCATGTTCACTTTATCTGTAACAGCGGTGTTTTGAACGGCATCGCGAAAGGACATCAGGCGTCACAAAAACATAAACTGCAAAGAGCAGATGCCCGGTATATGTTTTAGACATGAGATTATTAGAATCATAAAAAGTTACCTAAGCTGGTGGTTTTAGTGTCTGCTCTAGCGTAAAGTGCTGTGCTACTTGAATTTAGCCCCTTCTGAGCAGTACAAAAAAAAATATTAACTTTACATCGTAATTTACGAAAAGCATACGTTACTTGCGTGATGCTTACCACATCGGCAGAAGGAGCCCTATGGTTCCGGAGAACCAAAGGAAATACAAGTTCGCATAAGCAATGTGTCGAGGGAACACATCGCCTGAATATTTTAATTTCGTTGCGCACTCCCGTGCTACTCCTTTCTGACAGAATATATAAATGATTCAATCGCTGCCAATAACAACTTTTGTAAAAAATCAGAATTGCGATTATTTGCTCCGCACTTTTTCCTGCTTCGATGCTCGCTACAACGTTATTCGGGCGTCGCCTACGGCATGATTAAATCAACGGCATTCCGACGAGACATTATGAGGAAATATGTCTGAAAAGGAGTGCGCCTCCTGATGCTGTCGCGTCAACACCGTCGAGTGCCAATATCGCAGGGTGACAAAGCCGGGAGAGATGGTTCTCGACGTCCCTGCACGACCTGAGAAGACGGAGGTGCCATACTCAGACAAGATGTCATCTGGAGCGTGAAATGAACCCGTCGTCAATATGCCAGAGTGTCACCTCCCATGGGGCTTATTGTGCAGTGCTTAAGCCAGCGTGAAATAACACCGGACGCCCTCAAAGTATCCGCATTATTAAGGCATCGAGGCCTAAGACACCTCGTTATGTTTTCGTTTTGCAGATACAGACTAACTCAAGTATTCCCAAGCGTGCGACAGGCAGCAGTAATATGATAAGTGAAGCAACTAAGCACAGAATATTTTCTCAAGACTGTTCGGTTGCTGATCGCCCATTCATTCCTCATTGATAATGCAATGATGGATATTGCGATCAGCTTTCTTTATTTGAAGCCTTTCGTATGACAAAGCAGGCAATCTGTAGGGGGTTTCTCAAGACAGGCTGCTGCTGCAGTAGTTGTATCAAAGGATGCACTTGCCTCCCTGCCTTTGTGCTCGAAGGCCTTGAGGAGGTATTCGTGTTAACCAAGTTTTCTCACTTCGGGAAACGCTGATCACCGATTGATCACTTTTCGTGCCACTGCCATAATTTGTGCTACATCATATGCGTGCGCCCGGGGGGAGGGGGGGGCGAAACCAGCCCCATACATTGACATAATAGGGAGCGGGGCTCTGCGACTCGGAGGGGGGGGGGGGGGGGGGGTGCCATAACACTGACATAACAGGGAGGGGGGCGCTGCGAAGAACCTTCGTCCCCCCGTGAAGGGGAACCCTGTGCGCACGGCTGTGTGTTACATATATATCTTTTGCGCGTCTTTACAGCGTGTGATTTCAGGCCTCTTTTCAAACCATAATAAATCCCATCATCGTAATCATAGATCACTGCTTGCACCACATAAAAAGTGTGTAGCTCTTTGGCCACGTCTGACCCTTGCGCCGCGAAAACCCACTAATCATTATTAGCGCCTTCTAAGAAAGCATTATTGCATTGCTGTAAGAACTCATTAATTCGGATTTCACGGGACAGGGAAAGCTGTTTCATTTAACCGAATGCCGAATTATCAAAATTGCCAAGAAAACAATCACCAAACGCCTCTTTCATCAATGCACTTCTATTTCTATGAGAAATGTACAAATCCAGTAATTATTCTGCTTAACAGCAGTGTAAGAGCCGAAATTTCCGTCGTTTACGACTTGGTTCACAATGTGAACACGGCTCAAGACCCCACGTCTTAAGCCAAAACGTGCTCTGATCCCATATCTTACTACGTACCAACAACGTGATCGTGAATGGTGACCTTGTCCTTCTGAAAGCCCTCGGCCGTTTTGGCTGTCAACGAACGCCGCTTTCACTGCTTTGCGTCACACATTTGCTTGCTTCGTGCTCGGCGTGTTTCGTGGTTCATGCGAATTAACCCGATTGCCACTAAATACGAGCGAATTAAAGAGAGTTTCGTGCCATTGAACAATACGTGCTCTGCGCGGGACCTGAGAACACGTCCGAGTTATCCGATTTTCCGAATTAACGAGTGTCGAATTCACGAGCTTTTATATACTTAGCCTATCAAAGTCAACGGAAATGAGACTGAGATTCGTAATAGTGAGGTAACGAGCCGGCCTGTGCCACAACTTGCCTGAATGGCTGTATATAAAATGGCATATTTCGGAGTTCTTGAAGAATTTTTAAATACATATTCTCACAGCCCTTAGCAACATCATCATTGCCTAAAGACATCAGTAATCGTGTCCAGTCTAATTACGGCTCATTAAGACAGGTTAGTACGCTTGTACTGAAGTGATGCATTTGACATGATTCCTGTTGTTCGCTGACCAAGTGTGGGAATTATGAAGACATTTTGCTTCGCCTCATTACCTGGTACTTACTTCGCTCACAAGAATACTGCCTGTTACCAGCTGCCAGATGGCTGTAAAATATGTTCTCCTCCTATGTACTTTTCCACGCATTTCTTTCCGTAAATTAGTTCGCGTAAAACCATGTGCCTGAGTCTGCCTCATATTGGGCAGGCTACAAGAACAACGAATATTTGTTGTAAATGAATGCTACCGCATTACGAAAGCCTTTTGGGAAAGAAATGGTATACTTCGACTCATTTCTACCACTTAGGCCATTGTACCACAGTACTGGTCATGGGAGCTGGTACGGGGAGCACAAGCCCCCCCCCCCCCCCCCCCCATGCCACAATAAGACTTGCGCCCGCCTCGCCCCTTCTAGATTCAACACGGGTTTGCACATCCCAAGGGAAAATCCTCCCGACATCCGTGGTCCTGGCATTGTATGTACATATTGAAAGCGTTCACAGAATAGAGGGCTTCACCAGAGCTATGAATTCGTTTTGCACACTGTTATAGTTAATGGCTCAAAATCCTGTACGGGTTTACAGGGGGGTTGTTATTGGTTTGAAGCCTACTGTATTGGTTCTGACACTGCGCTACCGCGCAGATTGCCCATATGAGCGTGTTTTACAGCAAAACTGTTACGTTCGAGGTTTGCCAGTTCTCGTAGACAGAAAATTATCATCATCATGTTCAGAAGACGAGCGTCGTAACCACTCGGCTATCCAATCACGCTAGCCTAGCATGGCATAGCGATTGTATAGTATAATATAGCATGGGGGGTGGAAAAGACACGGCTGAGGAGCAGAGATGTGAGGATGAGCAGGAGGGCAAGGAGGATAGAAGAGACTAAAGCGTAGCATAGAGAGAAAGAGAAATAGAGAAATATAATAAAAGAACGGCAAGAAAGATTGAGGCAGAGATAGAGAGAGAAATAAATATAGAAATAGCGAGAAATAGAGAGGCAAAGAAAGAGAAATAAACAGAGGCAAAAAGAAAAAAGTGTGCAAGCTTATCCATGTGTAGTATAGTATAGCAAAGGATGGGAAAAAGAGAGATGAGAGGGCAAAAGCCTAGCCATGCGGGGGCCAGCTAGGTGTCCGCCAGCTATGCTGCGACCCAGCCTTGCGTCACTTAGTGCAAGCTGGACTAATTTTCTTTCTGTCCGTATGAGTGTTTTGTAATTTAGGTATAAATATTTGTGAATCAATCCTTCTCTATTTTCTTTCAAACTGAGACGCTAGACCTCACGTGAGTGGCAGCAAAGTCCATTCGATCCATATGAAAATCTAGTTAAACAAGCAATCTCACGAAACCCGATTTTAAGAATTTCCCGATCAACCGAAGAATCCTCCATTCGACCGAAATACCCAAAGGGCTTCAAGTTTTAATGAACCCGCACTAACGAATCTAGAGGGAGAGAGAGGGAGACTCTTTATTAGAGAAACAGAGATTTTTGCCTGCGTCTATATAGCGCTGACATGCTATTCTACATAGGGATGCGAAAGGGGAATAAAAGATTTCAGAAGAGAGGGAAGAAAAGAATGACAAAAAAGAATATAAACAGATGAGAAATTTGCATGTGAACCTCATAAAAGTATTTCCAATTAGGGCCTCAGGTAAGTTAACATTTTCCTATGTGACTTATTCGATCATTAGAGCTTTTGGACAAGGCCAACTTCAGACAGAATTTTTTTTTCTTTCTTTCTTCTCTATCTTATCTATTATTCCCCCTTTCCCCCGCCCCACGTGTAGGGTAGCCAACCGAGCTTAGCTTGGTTAACCTCCCTGCCTTTCTCCTTCGTTTTTCTCTCTCTCTCTCAGACAGGTAATTGAATAATGATTGTACAACCCGACACTGTTTCGAATGTCCGGGCACTAGGCCTAATATGTTGCGCAAAGTTCACTGGTCGTGCCAAATCATGTCTATTTGTCGTTCAAGCAATGATCTCTCGTCACGGTACGCGGGGCATTCAAGTAGAATGTGCTCCACTGTTTCTATGCGGCCACTGTTATCACAACAAGGACTTGTGGTACGCTCTATGCGGTACAAATAACTGAATCTAACTTGGCACCAAACCCGATTGGACGAAGCTTTTTCTAAAGTAGGTGAGTAAAAAGCCGTGATTTCTTTCTCATTTACACACGGACTGGTTCTTCTTCGAGCGTGCGCTCCAACTCTATCACGTTAAAACGCCTCGTCGCGCTAATCGCGGCCCTAGTATTCTTCCGGCGAGGCTGCACGACGCGCCTAAGCAAGGTACAACGGACTCAGCAGTCGGTAGCGCTCTGACGTATCACGTGGTGCCATACACCAGAGAACGCCTATCTCGCGCCTATGCTCCCGGCGGAATACTCTCGCATCCAGACGCCGTTTTATACTGGCAAGACACCATTTCCTTCGCACCCAGACACCAAGGCAGCCAAGGCATGTATCTATAACGCCAAGTTGAGATGGCAAGTGGCAGCTCTGGGACTCTAAAATTAGAAAACGCGCCTGTTCACGCCGCTCCCGCTTACAATAAGTCATCTGGGCGCCACTTTGGATGGGAAAACAACCAGCGCAAGAGGAAGACATTACTCAGCACTGTATCTGACAGCCACAAACCAACGCGAGAATCGTGCCCCTGCGGAGTTTTCAGATTGCACAGATTTCCATCCGCCACGAGAAACGCCGAGCTTCGCCGCCAGTGGATAATTGCAATCAACAGAAAAAAACTATGAGTCTCGTAAAAGTGCACGAATAAGTACACTTACTGCGTATATTCGAACATGACGCCAACTATTTTGTTTTACAGCAGTAATTTGTGTGACACGCATGTATGTACCGTGCACTTTCTGGACAACAAGCTTTCTGAGCTGAACCCCGTGCCAGTGCTGCAAAGCGTGCATCAATTATAACGCGATCCATGTTGAAATGCTGAGTTCTCACAAAACTTTGCGCGCAACCTGTAGTACGTGGTACTAAATCATTGCTGTATTCTTTCGAAGGCCGCACGCCAATAATAAGAGAGATTGCGACTCACGCGTGCATGCATACGCCGCACACGTTTAGCGCAAATGTAACGACATACGTAGCTGGTGAAGCTGTTTCCACAGTCTGCGCTGCACGTGCTGTAGACATTCTGGACTGTCGAAGGCCTTCTCGACGTTTCACAAGAAAACAGCACAAATTTCCAGGATAGCAAAAGCGCGAAACATGCTTACCTTCGGACTCGGGTTGGGAAGTTTCGCGTTTGATTTGCGGAGCGTCCGCTCGCATGGCACCAGGGGCGTAGCCAGAAATGTTTTTCGGGGGGGGGGGGGGGGGGGGCACCGCCTTGATTTCGGGAGGGTACCTCCTTGAAATGGTCATTTTTCGCTCTGTATGCCATGGCAAAAAAAAAAAATTTCGGGGAGGGGGGGGGGGGCACGTGCCCGCTGTGCCACCCCCTGGCTACGCCACTGCATGACAGTCCAGGATTTTGCTTCGCCACGCTTGCGACGGATGACGCGACGCGTAGTCTAAATATGGCGGCACGCACAGAACTCAGTGTGTTTTTGTGTATGGGGGGGGGGCGCAGGTGGTTTATGTTCTCTGTATATACTTCCCCGAGAACACTGCGATGGTTGCTTGTTATTTTGTGGTTTAAGCAAGATATGACTCGACTCCTCTCAAGTTTATTATTCGCGCAACCACTGCATTCCTCGTCTCCGTCTGCATATCGGCAGCTTGCCATGACTTCACGTGGCCTTTTCGCCCGGACTTGTGATCATGGGAACATGGGCAAAGTCCGAGCCACCACCGCAGACCTTTCACCTGGTCAGGCGTGGGTTCGCGACAAATAAAATACAGCGTTACCGTTTGGGTGTGGCTACACGTTATAACTGTAGGTTTGGAAGGATCGCACGGACCTGTGATCATGGGAACATTGGCAAAGTCCGGGCCCCCCACCGCAGACATTTCACACGGTCAGGCGTGTGCATAGCTCGGCACACTCACTCATGAGTGCACTCAACTCACACTCACTCACACTCATCTGAACGTGGTGAGATGAGTATGAATGAGTACTCATGCGTGTGAGTGGACGTGAGTGTGAACGTGAGTGAGAACTCATGAGTGTGAGTGGTCGTGAGTGTGAACGTGAGTGAGTACTCATGAGTGTGAGTGGACGTGAGTGTGAACGTGAGTGAGTGCGAAGGCTGAAAAAATTGTGGTGAGTGAGTTTGAGTGAGTACTCCCTTAAAGCGCCGACCTAAAGCTCGGCACACTCACTGATGAGTGCACTCAACTCACACTCACTCACACTCATTTGAACGTGGTGAGTTGAGTATGAGTGAGTACTCATGAGTGTGAGTGGACGTGAGTAAGTGCGAAGGCTGAAAAAATTGTGGTTAGTGAGTTTGAGTGAGTACTCCCTTAAAGTGCCGACCTATGGGCGTGTGTAAGCGACAAAGAAAATACAGCGTTAGCTTTTGGGTGTCGCTCTACACGTTACAACTGTAGATTTGGAATGATCGAAACATCTCTTTCTGGATTTTACGAGCTTCCCGATTTGACGAAATAAATCAAGCGTTCCCATCAGTTCTTTAAGCGTGTTTGAACTGCACATAGCCTCAATTCTTGCATCGATGTTTCACGCTTTGCGGGTTTTTTATCATTTCGTCGCCGGAACGTCCCGCGAAGTTCTTTCTATATAAATCGGCTCCCTAGGATTTGAGGCTGGGTTATAATGGCCTGTCTAATGACATCAGAGAAGCACTCAGTCAGTTGTTACTAACAGAGTATGTTAGGCCAAATTCTTAGTAAGATCATTCTGAAGATCAGAGGTGACACACTGGCGTAACACCTGGCTTTGTAACAAAGCTACATCGTTACTGAGAGGAATGTATTTCTAGCAGCTCGCAGTTGGCAAATATGTGCGCTAGTATTTAGCGAACTGCGTGAACTGATGTACAGGAGCGCGACAATGACGTACAGCCCTTTTTTTTTAGTTTGTGGCGGCACATGAATGTCAATACGCCAGTGTAATGTCCCATTCTTCAAATCATTTTTCTTGCTTCAGCGCTGATTCAGCTCCGTGCTCTTTCTTAACGCATCGTATTCATTGTAGCTGTCGGCACATCAGCGAGCGCACATTTCTATTTATAAAAAATAACTCGGCCTAAGCAATTACACATCATCAAGAGTAGCCTCACACGCCATGTGCCGTTTGTGCATTTTTTTGGTGTTACCAACACAAAACTAAACTGATGCGCTTCTTCACCTTCTGGCTACGCTGGTCTCTTCTCTGAGTTGGCTGGCTTGTGACATTTTACATATAGTAATCATTATTACCGCCGAATTCAATTTTCTTTCTAGCATATCTTTGTGGCAGCTAAAGACAATAAAATTCTGAACGCATTTGGACATGTAACCTTGTTATTTTTTCCCTTATCGTAGATACGAATGCATGTCGCGACGCATATGAAGCAGATTATAGAACACATCAAGGAAAAAAACTCAGATATTTTTCTTAATATCTTATTTATGGCCGTTGCAAAACAACGTTCAATCGATGTGGGCTGTCGCCGCTATCTCTTAACATGTAAGCTGAAGTAGATGCATCTAAAGACAGCATTCATGCACAGGAAACGAGTGGGAATTACTATTAGGTCAGCGTTTTAAGAGTGGCTGCCTCGACCCTGGGCGCTATTAAGGGGACAGGTTAAGCAAAAATATTGAAAAAAAATCATTTTTTTTCCTTTTGCGAAATTTGAAATCTGCGGCCTTTTCTGAACCAGAATCAGTCATTTGTTTGTCACCGTGCGACATCTTTTTGTCTAAAAATGACATAGTTCAGAACTTGTGCGGCGGCCTGCCATGCCCCCATTCTTACGTGGCAAGGGATTCCTTGCCGTTCAAGCATCAAGGCCATATGGAGAGGTTACAGTTTGGAAGCTGGAGTGCATATGGCACATTCAGAAAAGCATGGGCCCAGAACTGCGAAAACGAAAGAAAGCAGAGGCATCAAGCTTTCTGAGGGGCAATCTATATCTGGCCGGAGACGTCTTAGTGATGTGGCTTGGCCATTATTATGGCTTGGCCATTAGAAGAAATACAGCCAGATGGCGGAAACGTGAAAAGCTGTCCGGGCCACATATTTTCACCTGGCATCAACAGACACCAATCCATTCCATGGAATTTGCCCGAAGAACGCCGACACTTGGTGCAAATTCAACGAAGCCCAGTTGAATGGTGAACCATTCGTTCATAAAGAACACCTTCCACCATCTGTTCTTGAGGCTGTTACGCCAATTTATCCTCAACTAGCTAATCCAGAATTACTTGCTAATTGCCTCCATGGGAAAACTCAAAATCCCAACGACTCGTCCAACAATGTCTTGTGGGAGCGCGCTCCGAAAAACGTTTTCCTCGGACACCAAACATTGAAAATATGCACTCTTGATGCTGTGCTAACTTTTAATGATGGCAGTATAGCCCGTGTGAATGTTTTGAACTCCTTTGGAATTTCGCCAGGGCACTGCACAGTGCAGGGCCTGCGCAACCTTGACCTGTGTAGACAGTACTTTACTGGCAGGGCTGCACAGCAGGCGACAAAGGAGGCTCGCCAGGCAAGACGTTTCAACACACAAAAAAAAAGTGATATTGGTGAGGAGTATCTGGCTCGTGCCTATTGAAAGGGTCCGTCAATTTGATGTTATTTTGTTGTACTTTTGAAATAAAGCACATTTCGCCTTTATATGCGATTATCTCAAAACATGCTTTTTTTTTTTGTACCTTTGTTCCTTTATCTGAGCAACCGTAGTATCTAGGAACACAGATTTCGGCCAGTACTTAGAACACATATTAGGGAATATACTGAAGCAGAATTATTAATGTGTAAGGAAGTGCTCTTTTTTGACACGACATCTAATACCTATTACTGAGTGATAATTAGGTACCTGAAGTAAAAAAATTACAAAAAATGAGCCTTACAATTTTCTGTGATAAATCTGCTTCAGTAAGAAGAGGAATGGCCTATAATCACAATGATAATAAAGAATTGCTGTAACGCTTATGGTTATAAAGAAAAAGATACATAAACTTCGCCTAAAATGCATGAGTATAGGGCTTATTCTGTTCCCTTAAGTTAACAGCTTTTCGATGGAAAAATGAAGAAAAAAAAACGCACATTAATAGCAAGCATGCAGGGCGACTCGTCATGCCTCAGATCTCACGTCTTATTTCTGGTTTTTCGCAATATCTGCCGTAACAAAGTGCTTTCCGCTATTTTTTTCTTGAATTGCATTAACGTTTGTACTCATCGTGAATTTGAAAATTTTTATTTGTCATTAATAGCCGAAAAAATAAAACCACCTGCCATCGTAACTAGCTACACGGTGACTGAAACGCGTGTATTTCCGGTAACTGATGGTTGGCAACTTTGTGTGCTAGTATTTAGTTAACTGCATGAAAATGGCGTGAAATCGGTGATAATAGCGACATAGCCTACCTGTGCGTGCCCATATCAGTTATGTTAACATGCACTGGGATAAAAGCTGATGAAATTGCGGGAATAACAATTTTGTGTATAACGGATTAAATCGAATGTGTCGTCACCTTTCATAGGTCAACTTAACAAGAAACGCACTTCAATTCACATCCACGTTTCTCCAATGCGACACATTCAATGGTATCAGTAATACTTTGCAAGTGGCCTGGATACTCTCAGAATAAAATCTATGTTATACCTAAATTACAGAAAAAGAAAACATCTGCTGCACCCATGTAGGCTCCGTGCGATCGGGCAGAGTTTAATACGAGCAGAGAAGTTGAGAACGTGGAACACGATAGCTTCCACTGGAAGTTTCGCTTTTTCCTGCCGTGAAAGGCAATACGACTGCTCAGCGTTCGAAGACAAACGACGCTACTTAGAAATAAAAAAAAAAAAAAACATTTCAGTATTGGAAAGCAAGTGGTGCCTATATCGGAGGCTCTCTTGCCTGGGCGAAAGTAACGTACTTCCCAAACACAAGCACAAAACTTTGCCGACCGGAGTGTAATATACCCACAAAACAAACATCGATAAACTTCCAAGTGACTTGGTACCATAGCTGGTGGAATGAAATTTCGAGCTGTCACGGAGGTTCCATCTCGAGCACTTTAGGGTCCGTGCATTGACCGAATGTTTGCCATCGCTACGAGATGGAGGGCTTCGCGAAACTTCACCATCTTCTAAATATATAGTGTGGCACACGGAGGCGGAGTTCAAGTGATTGCGAAGTTGCCCGTGCTCGGGTTGAGCGTACATCTACTTTGCTCGTGACCTCACATATGACCCTCTCGAGTTACCAGAACGGTGTTTCCTAGCAACGAAGAACGATGTGGGCACCATGATGACGAAAAGTTGGGACTTGTCTGCTAAAGTTTCTTGGACGTAGTGATGTGTGCACGGCATGTTATGTTTTCTTTTGCGTGGTGGTGTCAACTCAGGGACGTGATATTGTTTTGTTTGCACAGAGTAATGAAAGCGCGATCGTTCAACTACGATTTCAAGCGAACAGCTATCTTTAGCTGCATGATCTGTGTTGTGGTTGTCAGATTAGCGCTGACGATACAGGGTGCAAACGCAAAAGGAACGCTGTTGATAAACCGTGTTCCCTAACGAGTTCGTCACGGAATGACAACAATGTAATTTTTCAACAAATACGGGCATTTGCGAGAATGACAGCTCTTTGCAAAGCTAACATGCTATACGACTACATGTATGTACAACACGACACGTAAGTAGAAAAACAGCAGAGTAAAGTGCGCACCATCAGAATGTGCTCATCAGTTTCCAACAATTGTTCTTTCTCACAATATATATATATTTAGCGTTATAAGTCATTGACCAGTTACATGTTTTTATGAACCTCGGGCTCTATCTTCCTTGCTTCGCATAGAATTCGCGGTTAATGTATTCACGGTCCCTTGAATACCTCTTCTCAATTTTGGGAAGCGCAGATGGCGCTGCACTTTTTCTACTGATGTCTGTTTCTTTCGAACAAAGCTTGAGTTGAGCGCATGCGCTTGTCGCTGTCTGTGCTTTCTTCGTATGTGTTAATACAGCGCTACTAATTCACCAAACATAAATTACTTATAGGCTTTCCCTTTGGCTGCTTCACCAGCAGAGCCGAATACTCACGCAGAAGGTGAATATTTACTAACTATAGACCACATTATTTCTTCTTTCTCACCCACGTTTAGAGCAAGCGTACGCAATCTTGAAACCAGCCAATGCCACCTAGAAAAATAATTTCTGGCCTTCTCATTGCTGCCGTGAGGTCACGCGTCTTTAACGAGCGAGCGCGCACCGGAGGCTGTGAATCCATTGCCACCAGCATTTTCTGTGAAAAGATTTAAAACGTTTGCAGACTGTTTTACATAAGCTATAGTTTAATTTTGCCTTTTGCGTCGGGATTGGCGCTGGTTTAAGGATTGACCTACGCTTTAAATTTTCTTTTTGGCGATTTATCTGTAAGCCATTTAATTTCACATAAAAATGAAAGATCGTACCCCATCGGACGTGTGGCCGATTTATAAGAGCAAAGTTTGGTGGCCCAACGAAGTGACGAAATAAATAAGGTAAATTTTATTCGTTCTTCATTCTTTATTTAAGCACACACACGACACACTGTCCAGAAGATGCACACGAACTGTTCCTATTCATTTGCCAAACTTGTGCAGTCTTCTCTGCTGAGTGAGCGGAACGTGAGACGCATCTCTCACTCCGCTAGTGAAGCCGCTTGAGCGGAGCGTGAAGATGCGTCTGCTTCGTTTCACCGTCGTGTTGCAGCCAAGCGGACCGCGTCTAGGCGAAAGCGCTCGTCGGAAACGCGAAATCTGTGCAGTTCCTGGCAGTGTCTCGGGACGCTACGTTATCGCGGAGGTGAGCGTCAGCGACGCTCAGCTAAAGATGTCAAATGTCAAGGCTTACGCTAACAAGTCAGAAGCGCACACGACATCATTTTACAGAAAGAACCGAACGTGGTAGAGGTGGTGCTTTTAAAACAAATCAAAAGCCTACCTTAGAATCACGCAGAGAACGCATATCGATGTCATCCCGATGAACGGCACGCTCTCATTTCGCTTTTAGATGTGAAGCATCTTATGGCAGTGGTGGTGGTGGTGGTGGTGGTGGTGTGCCGCGTGGCCTCCCTTACTGCGAATGCGCAAACCCTTTCAAAAAAATAAAAATAAAAACCTCCTCTCCCCCCTCTCTCCTCTAGGCATCCCTCCCCGCGGCAACCACACCCTCACTGCGCATGCGCCTCCCCTCCTCTCTCCCCCTCCTACGCTCCCCCCTCTCTCGTCTAGGCATCCCTGCCAGCGGCGTCCACACCTCCCACTGCGCATGCGCGTCCCCCCTCTCTCTCCTTTCCTACGCTCTCCCCCTCTCTCGCCTCGCGACGCCGACGCAGGCAGCGTCTGCTAGCGAGTTTCTTGGTTGAAAAAACGACTGCTCGCGCTGCACAACCGTTCACTGGCCACCCCGTATATATGGCAATGGCTCTTGACCTGCAAGGTGGTGCCGGTTGGAGATCTCTCCTGTGCGTTCTCGAACGATAAAAATTCGCAGCGTGCGCGTTAACTAAAAGCGGACTTCGGGTCTCTGTGTCCAGTCCGAGTCTTCTGTCTCTCATTGCCCATTAGCAGCGATTGGCATGTTCCAGTAGGAAACACCGCTCCATCACTGCGTGCTTTGCGCCTCCCCAGTTTTCTCTCTTGCGCAAGGCTGCTATGAGCGCCAGCGTCAACGCCGCCGCCAGTGTAAGCGTTAGCGCCCGCTGCTTCACATCTACACATGGTTCCCTTTAGCGGGAGATGGTGTAATTTTTTGGTCGTCCTTGGGGAATGAGCACACTGGGACCTCCGGTACACTGTCAATAGCGGCGACAGTTGGGCCCGCAGCACTGCCCCATTGGGAGAGCTTGCAGGTGTACACTACGTGAACATTCAGTGAACGAAGCATCTCATATCACCTCGCAGCACTTCAGATACGCAGAAAAACACCTCATGCAGTCGCCATAAAAACACCAGCACACCACGACAGGCTTCCTCAGGCTTAGCAATCCTGCTCTCGCGAACGGCGGGAGCATGCATGCGCACGTCTGCTCGGTAGAAGACAAGGGTCGAAACTGTGTGATGTCAGAAGCCATGCCAGGAGTAGTAGTGAGCAGGCCTGAATTATTTTTTTAGGTGGCATTGACAAAGCTCCCATCAGTCGGCGTGGGCAGCGCTAAGGGCTGCGTGCTTGGTTACGTCATAACTGATGGCCAGTCAACCGTCGCAGCCAGCCCAGCCAGCATGCGATAAGGACAGCTCGGACGCTATCGCGGTCGTCCGTTCCATCCATGTGATCAAAACCAAAGATGACTGCCCCCCTGCAAGCGATGAAAATTCTGGTCTGTATGAAAGCGTTGTATACGTGGCGCTAAACTAGAGTTATAGGAAAACGCTTGCCATCAAGACTCCGATTAATTTCTTTTCTAGTGGAATAAAGGACCTCTCCTAGACATGTGAAGCTCACACTGGGGATCTCGCTCATCACGGAAGTTCATACGTCACGGAAATCAAATTCAGAAATAGTGTTTCGGTGACAGAGGTATGCGGCTTGCCTGGGACCGTTCCAGATGCCGACGAACACTACGACGACGGTGGACGCCCTACCGATGCCAATCAAAGCCAACATTCTGAACAAAACTGTAACCAAAGGGGTTTTAAAGGGCAGGAAAGTGTAAAAAAAATCCACGCATCTCCACGAAGTGAATCGTGAGGAGTTGACGAAGCTCTGGGTATAATATAGGTGAGTAAGCGTACGTTACCCGAGCGTTGCCCCATATTGCCACGCGCGTTTCTTTTACTGTATTCGGTTTCCGCCCACAAAGAATCAGCAGTACTCGGCGCAGACCGCGCCTCATTGTTGCAGAAGCTTCTCGGTTGTAGTAGATCGTTTTGTTGCACGCGAGACGGTAACACTCAAGATTATTCCAGAGCTTGCGCGACGACTAGTGATAAGGCTAGAATGTTCGACGCGTGATTTATAAAAGCCGGCGCGTTTCAACGATGTTCAGTTGATCGACGGACGACGCTCTGTTCGCCGCTATCAGTGCCAGTGGGTATCGCTGTAATCTGACTTTCCGTTTACCGGCCACAAGTTCGGCCTAATAAACAGCTTAATCTTGGACATACCGAGTACTGCCTTCGTCGACGTCACGACTACGTGTCAATATAACGCAAATTGAGCGATATCAAACGACATAAAGTGACAGAAAGAGTCGACGGCAAAGCTAGGTCCTAAGGTCCATAATGTCTACGTTGAAGTCGCCGACTAGCATAGAGGGTTTGTGTTTGTAGGTGTTTTATATTGTTCAGTCATAATTATTACTGATGTTCGTCGATTGTAAACCTTTGTTTTATTCACAAACACACATATGTTTCGACTATTGCAACGGTTTTCTGTATACCTTGACAGCGGACAGTGAGAGTCGACGACAAAGCTAGGTCCTAAGGCCCGTAATGTCTAAGTTGAAGTCCCCGACTAGTATAAAGGGTTTGTGCTTGTCGATGTTTTATATTTTAACGCGATAGCGTTAAAGAGCTCGTTTCGCAGAAATTCCGGCGTCGGCGTCGTTGGTTGTAAGCGAAAAATCATCATCTTGTCCGTGACCGAAAAATCGAGAAAGATGAAAATAAAATAAATAATAAAAATTTCCGGGTCCGAGTGAGGATCGAACCCAGGCCGTCTGCATGACAAGCAGGTGTTCTACCACACAGCCACGCTTCTGCTTGTGATTACATATAAAATAACTTCCTCTGCTTGGAATTGCAGTGAAAATACCTTTCATGTTTCGCAAACGCAAGTGTTCTATATATAGGCGTCGCAATATAACACGTAATATCCCAGTAATATTGCGTGCTACAATCGTACATTGCCATCGGGCGTCAGAACATGTGACTATCATAAAGATTTCGTAGTTTAAGGCCGGCCACCCATTACAAACGGCGCACACCTTACTGCGCGTATTCTCTTAACACCACGTAGTAGGTGCATAGCAAGTATAGGCTAAGTGGTTGAAGTACGCACTCGGGACAGGATATCGCTATTGCGTTCCACTCTTAAAGGAGAAGCTTAAGGGTCTCCAATTTTTTTTCTGTCACAATTACGATTGATATTAGTCTACGTTTAAAACTTTTTTTTGTCACATGCTATTTTTAACGGGTGCTTAAATCTCGATGTTTTTACGGTGTAGTGGTCTTTTATTTTGTTCTGGTTAACATCGTTTTATTTTGTTCTTGTAATCCTTTTATTAACCTTTTACACGGAGCTGTGCCGTGACAACGGACGCCGTGGACGCACAAGCCTAGGCTTTAAGGTGCTTTATCCCCTATATAGCCTAGTTGGACCTTGTGTTGATTTGTTGTTGAACTTCCTGTCGAACTTTCTGCTGATCTGCTGTTGCGGCAGCGGACTCTCACTCCACCAATTCTCCATACCCCGAAAGCCTGAGTCGTACTGGGGCCGCATGTTGCTCTCAACGGGTCGCTTTCGCATCTTCATCCATAGATACTTTCACCGAGAGCCGTTGCCACGAAGGGCATTTCTAGTTCATCAAGCCTATTCCACCGTAGCGTACTTTAGTGGACTTTCCTGACCCTGACTGGGGCCTATAGTGATGCCACATTAGCGTTTCTTTTTTCTCTCATTTTACCCTCACGAACGCCTCAATGACGAAGCGGGTTCAGAGCTCGTGGGCTTATGTGATATTTTCTGCAGCTCACCCTAGATTGAAACATAGATATCTGTGACAGATATTTAACAGCCGTGATGAGAATGAACGCTTAGGCATCGTTTGTAGAACTCCCAACGATGATTCCGCGCAGATTTTTCCTTCAATCGCTCAATTTCATGCACTAATTTGTTGCTATGTATATCAGTCTTAAAGACGATAGTCTTTCTTGGGATACTTAAACGCAAAAATATTGGTCTGGCTATCTGTCTGTCTGTCCGTGACCCGATTCAGCTAGCTACAGGGCCAAAGTTTAACTAATTTCTGAACGCCCAGCCATCTTGAACTGGTGTTTTCGTTCATACTTGTGAACATATTCGATCAAAAAGCAAATACAACGCATACTTGAGGCGCAACATTAATATGTAAGTATCAGGTCGTGTGTTCTTTTATTAGAAAATACACAGAGACGTAATTCTAAAGACCCTAGTGTCTTTTAGGCTGTGCTGAAAATGCGAAGCTGTGCATGAACTGCGACGCTCTGCACGAAAAAGCGCTTTGCCGACAATAATGTCCAGCCGCTGGCAGTGGCACTTGGTTCACCACAAGCTCATGTTTTTCGATGGCGTCCATATCTCGCGCAGCGCCGCCTCTATTTTATCAATGCCAGCCAGATGCGGCCAATTCAACGTAGAGTAGGCGCTGTCTGAGGCAAGGCAAAACATAGGAGTACGGCCGGCACAAGACTTTCGTCTTTCGACGACATTTGCAGTGACGCACACAGATACGCGGCCCATTTTTAGGGGCGAAGCTCCTTAAAGCGGCACCCGTTCGTCCCTCGTCGTAGTCGTAGTGCGTAACCAGTCTTACGCTTTGACCTTCAAGGTGGTGCCGGTGGGAGATTTCTCCTGTGCGTTGTTGAACAATAAAAAATTCGCAGCGTGCGCGTTAACTAAAAGCCGAATTCTTGTCTCTCATCCCCCATTAGCAGCTGTTGGCATGTTCCAGTAGGAAACGTTAGTAGAAGCAGAAGTGTTAAAAGCCGACTTCTGCTGTCTCTCATTCCCAGTAGCAGCCATTGTTTACCTCCAAGGTAGTGCCTGGTGAGATTTCTCCTGTGCGTGATTTAACAATAAAAATTTTGTTCAAAACGCCGTTGATTGATGAAATAAACCAACGAAAGACGCCAGATGTTTTCTAAAAGCAAAACGAAAAGACGCCAGATGTTTCTAAAGCAAAACGAAAAGACGCCAGCTGCTTAACGAAAGACGCCAGGTGTTTTCTAAAGCAATGGTTTTATAATCAAAACCATATCGCGAAACAGGTTTGTAGTTGACGATGCTCGTTGCCGTCGGTGTGTGCTCGTATGCAAGAACCACTTAGCTTACATTTCACCGACCACAAAGCGGTCATAATGAAAGGACAACGGAAACCAGCAATAAAAGTTTGATAAAACATTTAATCAATCGTCTCACGTCAATTTTATCGGGCGAATTAACGGAAGAAATTTCACGGTTTAACCGATGATTACTTCCAGCAGCTTCGCCCAATCTCATCATCATTCACCTCGTGGATCTGTTTTGCCTTGATTTGAGCTGCGCCGCACTAGGTCAGGAACTGGTAGTAGACATTCAAGTCGCACCATTTTATGTACTTCCTTCAAACTGTAGTCTTCTGCTTAAAGACTAATATTAAAAAGTAATTTCTCTATTGCAGTACGTTCTATTGTGTAGGTTATATGTGCACCTATTTGATTACGTTGCCGAACCCTGCAAAGTAACCTGATCGACTACGGAGGCTTTAAAGGATGGCTTCACTAAGTGTCCGCTGCATAGTTGGCTCCATAGACATTAGGGCCAGTTGACTGCCCGTCGTAAAAAATCACTTACAATATCGGGAAGGCATTCTGCTCTCTCATAGTAGAGTACGCATTGTACTCTTCATCGTTGATGATAATAATTGCTGAGGTTGAACGTCCCAAACCGGTGATATGAGTTGAGAGGTGCTATAGTGGACAGCTCCCAAAATTTCAAGCACCTGGGCTTTTCTACCGTGCACCTGAATCTAAGCACACATGCCTCAAAAATTTTTGCCTCCATCGAACATGTGGCTGTCGTGGCCGGGATTCGATCCCACGATCGCCCGTTCAGCAGTCGAGCACCATAACCACTAGGCCACCGTGGCTTTTTTTAGAAGTGAAGCATCTTATGGCGAAGCTTAATCCGGTGGTGGTGTGCGGCGTGACCACCCTTACTACGCATGCGCAAACCCTTTAAAAAAAACCTTCCCCATCTCCGGCTAAAGGGAACCATGTGTGGATGCGAAGCAGCGGGAGAAACGTCGCCGCTCTCGTTCCGCGGCAGCGGCCCGGGCTCTCATTGCGGCGCTGCACAGGAGAGAGAATGAGGCGCGCCCCGTCATTTTTACACCGCGGAACTACCGCGGTGCCCCCCAGCGGGGTATGCAGCTGTCGCACCACGTGTCGCGCGCCGCTCCGTAGAGGATTCCTAGAGGAGAGAGACAGAGGGGACGCGGGAGCCGCTCCGAAGAGTAGAGGATTCCTAGAGTAGAGAAAGGGGGAGAGGACGCGCATGCGCTGTGGTGATGTCGGACGCGGAGCAGAGAAAGGAGGTGAGCGTACGAGAGAGGGGGAGAGGACGAGCATGCGCTGTGGGACGCGGGCGCCGCTCCGTAGAGTAGACAGAGCAGAAAGGGGGGAGGGGACGCGCATCCGCTGTCGGAGTGTGGGACGCGTGGGCCACTCCTTAGAGTAGAGGATTCCTAGAGGAGAGAAAGGGGGAGGGGACGCGTATGCGCTGCCGGTTGTAGGACGCGGGACGCGCGCGCCGCTCCGTAGAGTATTCTTGGAGGAGAGAAAGGGGGGTGAGAGTAGGAGAGGAGAGAGAGGGGGGAGGGGACGCGCATGCGCTGTGGTGGCGCGGGCGCGGGAAGGAGGGACGGACTAAGCCCCCCTCCAAACACATGCAAGCAACATCGAGGAACGGAGTCAACCTGGGCGACACACACCACCTGCCTTTACTCCATCTCACAATTACCTTGCAGCACTGCCGAAGCTACGAGGAGTAAACAGGCAGTGTCCTTGCGCAGCACATAATATAGTCCCGGGCTTAACTCTCATTATCAACGAGGTGCAAGTGCTTTAGCTGTGCTTCTCGCATGACGCGTTACGGCGCTACGTGGCACATTGGGCCCTTTACGCATGCACTTCGAAATTTCTGAAGTAATGAAGAGATTACCGGCTGGTAGCCGTAATAACCACCCTGACCTCGGTGACGTACAGCAGCATGGCAGCCCCCATAAACCCCAGACCACCCGCTTCCATCCGAATTCGTGCTTTTTACTGGCTCTCTGCCCGGACAGCAAGAAATAAGTGGCATAATCTGTCATCGCTTAGTCTAATGTAATGCTGAGGGCAAATAATCAGGTATCTTCTTTCGCTATTATTTATATCGCTCGTTTGTTTTGGTGCTGCTAGGACTACTGAGGCGATGCCAAGCCGTAAAAGTGGTTTGATGTTAACTGAGCAGATGTCGCCACAACATTAGCGTCGGTGATGCGTTGACGATGCGAAACACCCTGAATGTCTGTATTGTTTTCTGTGCCAATCATTTGCCGTTCCACTCAAGAATGGTACGCGACAACTGCTGAAAGGGCGTCGACCGCGCTGACAAAAAATAACTCGGTGAAAACGCCAGTATGAACGCTGTTTTGAAAAGAACCGCGTTCCTCACAAACGCCAGCGAACACGCCCTGCACAAGTGGGTTTCTGAACATAAAGAAACAATGAGGTGGCGTTCCCGCAGAGCTTTTTGCGTTTTGTACTAATTGGAGGGAGTAAGTATTGACAAGGTAGGTGAGCCCACGCCAAAGAGACGACGAGCAGACGACGCGACGCGGACGAACACGTCTCGAGGGGGCTTTCGCCTTTCCTATTGGCTAACAAGCCCTGCAGCTTCCACAGTGCTGCAAGGTACTTCTGAGATGGAGTATAGCTATTATTAAGCAGCCTGTCTGTGCTCTCGGCCATGACTCTGGTGACTGTAGTGGTGGTTGACGGCCTTATATTGTACTACAGTGTTCTGGTTCGCATAGTGGGTGCTTCCCTACTTCATGAAAGTGGCCGGACGCGGGACGAGGGACGGACGCGGGAGGGACGGACATAGCCCCGAGCATAAGATGCTTCGCATCTAAAATAAAAAAAACCCTCGCCCTCCCCCCTCTCTCTCCTCTAGGCATCCCTGCCCGCGGCGTCCACACTCCCACTGCGCATGCGCGTCCCCCCCTCTCTCTCCTCTCCTACGCTCCCCCCCTCTCGCGACGCCGACGCAGGCAGCGTCTGCTAGCGAGTTTCTTGGTTGAAAAAACCGACTGCTCGCGCTGCACACCCGTTCACTGGCCACCCCGTATATATGGCACTGGATCTTGACCTGCAAGGTGGTGCCGGTGGGAGATTTCTCCTGTGCGTTGTCGAACAATAAAAATTCGCAGCGTGAGCGTTAACTAAAAGCGGACTGCGGGTCTCTGTGTCCTGTCGGAGTCTTCTGTCTCTCATTGCCCATTAGCAGTGATTGGCATGTTCCAGTAAGAAACACCGCTCCACCACTGCGTGCTTTGCGCCTCCCCAGTCTTCTCTCCTGCGCAACGCTGCGATGAGCGCCAGCGTGAACGCCGCCGCCAGTGTAAGCGTTAGCGCCCGCTGCTTCGCATCTACACATGGTTCCCTTTAGCGGGAAATGGTGTAATTTTTTTTTGTATTTATTGCCTAGACCTCCATGACGGGTACTCTTCATCGTTCATGATTTGTTCTAATTGCTACTGACGACTCGTTACCTATGATATCAGTGAGTGAAAACGTCTTTTAGTGGCACGAAGTCACTCTTCTCTGACAAGCGTTTGAGGTTCTGGGCTTCTTTCCGATTGCGTCAATATTAAAATAACGCTCAAGGTAAACGTAACAGAGTAACACTCATAATAATAGAATTCTCGCTCATCACCAGCACATGCGGCTTCGCGCAATCCGTGTGAGCAGGGAACACCTCCTGCGCAAAAAACATTAAAAAATAAAGGGGAATGGATCCAATATCAGGTTAAAAGGTGACGTCATTTCATTGGCAGTAGCAGGAAATTTGGTTGAAAGGAGTAGTGACAAAACTCAATTTCGGGAGGTGGTCTACACTTGATAGATTGGTATCATAAGCTTTCTTTTGGCGAACTATGAATTGCATCCGTTACATGGAAGTTATATAATGTCGAAGGTGAACCGCGAACGGAGGTTCAATGAGACGTCCAGCACCTTGCGACTTCGACAGTACTGTGACGCGTTCAGCGGACCCCCCAAGCGCTGAGCGACGGTGCGCTAGTAATGATTCCGTCAACGATCTCAGTGTTGTCATCGTGGTGCCGACTAGCGGCGACGCCCGGCAACGGCTTCACTTAGACATGGCCTCCGAGATGGCGGGCGCGCGGCGGGTTTCTCTCCGGCCGTCCCAATCGCCGCGCTCCCCAGCAAAAAAACGTACATCGCGTCGCGCGCCCGGCTACCGCGAGATGGCGCATTCACTTGGGATTCCGGCGGCAGCGGAGACCGCGGCAGAAAGCAGAGCGCGCGGGATTAGAGCGTGCGCATGTTTTTTTTCTTTGTGGTGCCGTAATCTTCGTGCAGTATTTACTGCGTAGATTCGTTGTGCTTCGTTCTGTGCATAGTTCCTATTTTTTAGTTTACATTTTAGTTGTACTTGTGGTATTGTATTGATGCAGCACTGAGCTGTCTTATGCGAATAATGCTTTTCTTACGTCTTTGCATTTTTTGTTATATTTAATTTCCTCGCATGCATTGCAGTGCAATGATCGTTCCGCAGTGTTTACCAGCAGGTTTGCGTGCGTGATTTTTTCATGATCTTAGTTTTCGCTTCAGTTTTACGATGTATATTGACTGCATGAAGGCCACAATCTGCCACTTCACTCTGTGCGGATAATGGTTCCTTTATGCCGGTGTCACTTTTTTACTTCTTTACGCTGCTGTGACGGCATTCACCTGTTATACAATGCCTGTAAAGCATTCCGTATAGAAGGAAGTGCCTGCAAGTTGTTAATAAAGGAAATATAAACAAAGTGTTCCTAATGGAAAATTTGAGTGCTGCTGTACGTGTGTTTTCATTTCGCAATATGTTGTTACACCGAAGGAAAAAATGCACAATGGAAGCAAGCACCGATACCTGCTTTTTGCGATACTGCTTCCAAACGTACTGCTTCCGTCGCAGGCCTTAAATCTAGCTTACAACATTCTCAACATATCTATTGTGGGCTCGAGGCCAGTGGTCGGCCGAAGCCCTCAGAGAACACGTAGGCGACAAGAAAAACGCAAGAGAATCGACATTTGGGCTAGTTGGTTTATATGCATGGTATAGCTGTTATTAAGCGCACTTCAACGAAGACAAACGACAAAGCGCTTGTCTTGTGTTCCTTTCTCGTCTGTCTCCGTTGAAGTGCGCTTAATAACAGCTATACCATGAAGAAAAACGCGTTTAATTTACGAAGGACCGGCAACGACTGATTGGTCTTTAGCGGCAGGGCGAGCGCGAGCCCCGGGCGTCATCACGCCCAGCCTCATCATCGTTCTTTTTTTTTCTTCTCCTTCGCTAGCACCCCCATACTATACAGCCCTCCCAATTTCGAAGTATAGTAAGTCTCTAGCACATGCGGATCTCTTGCAGAGGCATCGCTTTCCAAAGTGCTCTAATAAAGGCGGCGCAAATCTACAGCAAAAAAAAAAAGCCCATTTGAGAATCGATAGGCCCCGGCACTGACTTGGCCTCTCGTACACCTTGACCAGACATTTCCAAATCAGCGCGAGGTTAATAAAAGCGCAAAACCATTTTTTTCCTCGCCACATGCAAGCTGCGCCAACAGCGCGGCAGCTTTTTTCGATCCCAAGTAAGTGCGCCGCGGTGCGGAGAAAAGAGCGGGCCACGCCCACCTCGGGAAATACGCTCTCTCCGTGCGATTGGGACGGCCGGAGAAAAACCCGCCGCGCGCCCGCCATCTCGGAGGCCATGACTTAGATTGCCTGGGTAGGTTCATCTCGAATCCCCCCGTATTCACCACGCCGCTTCGAACCAGCTCAACTACATTATGTGCCAGTATCTCGTGGAAAAGCTGTGCGCTGCCTACGTCAGTGCCATTTCAAGTACTGCAACGAGAAATGTTTTTGTCAGGGACAGCTGCAAAGGTTGTTCGTTAAAGCTTCCTGGTAGGAACGCACATGCAATTTACACCTCCTGTCCACGCGTCTCGGTGACGCACTGAAAGTTTTCTTTACGCACCCGGAGATGGCGCTGCTTTTCAGAGCTTGATAGAGTGCCTCCATGCGCGCGCCACCGCTAGAGTGGTGTCAGTTTTGAAAGGGCAGGTGCCGCCTCCTTGGCCTTGGCGTAGCGCTGCCGCCATTTTAACGCTTCCGACCCGTCTCGTGCGTGGCGTGTGTGTTGCTGTTAGGTTGGTGCTCGTTACCCTCTATTTTTATGTTCTTGTGTCGGTCGCCATGGCAGGGCGTTGGGTGTCACAGTGCACCAATCATTCCAGGAACACTGGAAGCTGTGTCGTTTTCCAAGAGACCCGAAAAGAAGTAAAAAGTTGGATAGTAAAAATCCAACCTAACAAGTGATATCGACGAACACATCATCCATTTGCAGCGTTAGTTTTCCAGCTGCTATTTCGAATGGACATGCAATGAAAACTCGTGCCGGTGTGAAGGTTGCCTAAGAAACGAACACACTGGTGTGAGCTGTATGCTTAAAAGATTTTGGTTCACGTGTGCCTGAATCCTGCATTTTACTTCGTAAACATGTTTTACTGCACGTGGTTGGTCCTGTATCTGCCTTTGATTTTGTTTTCGCTATGTTTCGGGATTCGAAATGCTTCATGGAATATATTATGCGTGTTTCTCTGCAGATGATATTCTTCTTGTTTCGTAATAGAAATGTTGGAATTTACGTCCCAAAACCACGTTCTCATTATGAGAAACGCCGTATTGGAGGCCTCCGGAAACTTTGACCATCTGTTGTACATTAAGAGAGACCTACATCTAAATACACAGGCCTCCGGCATTTCTCCTGCATCCAAAGGGGGGCCGCTATTTCCGGGATTCAATCCTGCAACCTTCGCATCACCAGCCAAGCACCGTAACCACTAGACAACCACGGTGGCTTTTTGTCTTCTATATTCTTTTCCGTGGTTTAAGTACACCTTCTGTGCTGGTCTGATGCCCATGTATTTATTCGTGTTCAGTTGAATATTCTTTATTCGCTGTTTTCGTGTTTCAAGGTCACCTTTTCGTCCTGTCTTAAATCATTACGCAGTTCTTGTTTTTTCTTTTTAATCTTTCACAATGACTGTGATCGACAAATCGTAGTGCTCAGTAATTTTGTCCCATGGAGCGTCTTATTGGTGTAATTGCTTCTGTCCGCGCAGCGTTAATGCACAAAAAATAAATAACTTGTACACTGGAATCGCCGCGAGTCGTTTCATAAAGGTAGAGTTATAGTATGTCTGTGTCAGGTATGCCCGCTTTAAATGGTCAGGCGGTGGGGGTGGTAGCGAATGTCAGATATTACACACACACACACACACACACACACACACACACACACACACACACACACACACACACACACACACACACACACACACACACCACACAGGCACACACACACACACGCACACACACACAGGCACACACACACACAGGCAAACACACACACACAGGCACACACACACACAGGCACACACACACACACATAGGCACACACACACACACACACACAGGCACGCACGCACACACACACACACACACAGGCACACACACACACACACACACACACAGGCACGCACACACACACACACACGCGCGCGCACACACACACACACACACACAGGCACGCACACAAGCACGCACACACACACACACACAGGCACGCACACACCCACGCAAAAGGCGTTTATTACAAAGAAACCGCGTGAAAGTAAGACTGGGCGGTATTGTGAACCGCAGGCAAGCGACGCGAGAAAAACATGCGAGAAAACAAATTGAAATTGCACAGTGGGTACCTAATGAAAAACAAGCTAACACATTAAAAAAGACGTCCGCTTCGAAAGTATAGTGGTTACACTGACGAGCTAATGACCCGACAGTGTCGACTTCGATTCCGGCCAGGCGGTCGCATTTCGGTGGAGGCGAAATGCTAGAGGCCCGTGTACTGTGCGATGTCAGTGCACGTTAAAGAAAAACTAGATGGTCAAAGTTTGCGGAGCCCTCCACTACGGTTTTCCTCATAGTCATATCGTGGTTTTGGCACCTAATATCTCACATATAGTTTTTTTTTATTGCGTGAGTTTGCCCTTCGACATCAATACATATTCCACAAAATTGTGTAGGTGCGTTTCCCTCCATGAAGTCCAGGAGGGACCAGAGGCTTGTTGGTGGTCACTTGGCAATGATCCCATGGTGGCACTGACAACGCGAGACCCCTGATATTATAATAAATTCAAAAAAGACAAACGACTTTGTCGATCCCACACAATAGAATGCAAAACAGTCTCAGAAACACTCAATAACATGTGCATGCAATTGTGCATGCAAACAAAAAAAAAAGAAATAAAGAAAAGCTGCAGATACAGCAAAAAAAAAAAAAAAGGAAAAAAATCCACTCACCTCCGCGAGGTGAATCATGACAAGTGGGCGAAGCTCTGGGTATCGTGTGGATGAGTAAACGTACATTACCCGAGCGTTACCCCATATATTGTACAATGAGTGACATAAAGTGACATAAAGAGTCGACCACAAAGTTAGGTCCTAAGTCCATAATGTCTACGTGGAAGTTGCCGACTAGTATAAAGGGTTAGTGCTTGTAGGTGTTTTATAATGTTCTGTGACAATTCTGATTGATATCAGTCTATTGTTAAACCTTTTTTTGTGTCTCACATATCGTACATTACCCGAGCGTTGCCCCATATAATGTAGCCGTGACAACGGGCACCGGACATGCCTCGCCCTTAGTGTGCTTCGCCCTAAAACGCACTAATATAGGGCGTGTACAAAGTCTTATGGCGTAACACACAACGAAGTATTCATGACATTGATAAGGACTACAGGTGCAACTCGAGTGCCGATACAAATGCGGCACAGATTGTGATCAATAATGACAGCAATAATTATAAAGAAGCTCTCACTTCATCTTAGCATGATATCCGCACCATAATGACCCTCGTGGCAATAGGTATGATTACATTTACAATAAACGAATGAATTGTTTGTAATCTTAGAAAAATAAGCCAACTCCATCGTGCTTTCGTAGGTCCGCAACAATAATGTGTGTGCGTCGACATACATATACTGCTGCTGCTGTTGCTGACACATGTATAGATACTTTAAACAATTCTGTGTGTATTTGGAATGCAAAGTTTACGAGAAAATTAAGTAAGGCTTTAGGCTTTGTCGTTCCGGCGTAAGGAAGGGGATTCGTCTTCAACATAAAGTCTACGTTTACCTCAAGTAAATAACACATGCACAGGTTCTCAGGCTATAAAAATTGCATGCTCCATTATTATGCATTTGGGCAACAGCAGCACTAAAAAGCTTCAAAAAAGAAAAAAGCTCGCTAGCGTGCACTTACTTCCGCACATATCCGTGTGCAGCGAGCGCGTTTGTAGCGTCGTTCGCATGCTCCTTAACTTCGGCAGGAGGCGCAATGACGGTCGTCGTAGCAGACGACGCGGATGTCCTCACCTTCAGCGGAGCGCGCGGGCATCAAGGCACCCTACAGGTTGATGGTGGCACAAGCAAGACGCGTGAACGCGGCTGACATGGAAGTCTGCCTTGGAACGAGACGTGGGAAGCCTCAAAAGCGTGTATCTTTTGTGTTTGTTGAGGGCGTGGTTCGGTGGCGAAGAAGGCAAGCCCGGCGGAATGCAATAATCCGCAGACGCGAAGAAAATTATGAGCAGTGTAAATGTACGTTGACCACGATCACTTGCGTTGAATAGATCGTATGTTGCCCTTAGACCCCGCACTGCAAATTTTTTACGTTGACTTCCCTTTTTAAACTGAGTTAATATTTTTTTTTTCTAAGGAGGCAGACACTCGACTATGGGGGGCTTGACAAGCGGGCGTGTCGCAGAAATTACGCAAGGAGAACTTGCCTGGTGCGTCACACCCTTACTGATACCCCTTGTCACCCATCGTAACACTGCATAAGTACACGGGGCGCCGATTCAAAACGCGCGCTATTGACGTCCCCAAAACTTAGGCGCACATGATCTATTATATGCTTCACTGTGCGCTGGTACATTCTTATGATATTTGATTGACGTTTTGAGGCATTTTGAAAGTCGCCAAGATCAGGATGAGGGACGCTAGTATTACTTCCACGACACGTCAGGGCATTTGCGATTCAGTTTCGGAATTACCAAACAGAAAGCTCTTAATTAAAGCATAAAATTATCAAACAAAAAATTTGCTATCACTGCTCCTTAAAGAATAGTTATCGTATCGCCCCTGATCATAGGCTCCTGACCGCAAATACTTGCAGCATTGCCATCCGAGGCGAGTCCTTGGCGAGTGCACATAAAGTCGACACCAGCTAAACCGATATAGACTCTTGACTAGCCAGTGGTGGTTAAGTTTACTCTCCTTTAACTCGCCTTCAATTTACTAAAAAAAATTATCTTTGGAACTTTGATTCCGCGTTCTTGGCATGCTTCGCAGCTGGAACGAAGTAAACAGCAGCGTGCCTTTCATATTTGCAGTGTTGTTTATTTGTGTCGCTCATAGAGATGTGCTTTAAAATGTGTGCGTCAGCTCTAACAAGAAATGACGCCACGCCAAATTCATGACATTCCAATTTTTTTCGATTGCGTTTATAACGTATTTTGATTATGCTTTGGGTATTGAACGCCAAGTGTGGAAACATGTGCAAAAAGTCAGTGGGCACAACGTGCGCTGTATTTCGCCGTAAACTCCCACAAATTCCCCGTACGTATAACATGTATTGGCATGCCAATTTTAGCGCGAAAGATGACTTAACGATCTGCTCACCGATAACAGGAAATACGGTAGGGACTGCGTGTTCACGGAGGTAACCGTGCCGCATTAATGCCGATTTGTGAAAATACATCCAGTACGTTATACTAGCTATCATCCGCAAAGTTGTGCTGGCGTCTTATCTCTAGCAGGCATGGATCGCCAGGCGTACGTGGGTTACTGTTGCATCCTTGCGCAGAACGTTGTTTCTTCGGATCCCATATTTAACTCTTTTTAAGAGAGTAAAGCACCTCTTTTTGAGGCAGAGTATAGTAATGCCCCGAGAAAGGGTCAAAGTACTCCACCTTAACAGAGTAAGATAACTCTGGCCGAAACAGTGTAGCGTGACCCCGCCGAAGGGAGTGGTGTACACCTGATGAAAAATAAAATAGCAAAACTGAGGCCGAAATGGGGCTTTAGAATTGCTTTTGACCATTTTCATCACGCGACCGTAATGATGACTATATGACAAGCACTACGACAAAAAAAAGAGAAGCGTTAGAAAAAAAGAGTGAGATTCGAACCCACGACCCTAACACGCACATCAGAGTGCTAGTTCAACATGTTACCGCAACTACAGATTGTTTTTTTCCTTTCAGGGCATTAGAAAAGATGTTTATGTATATACATAACGTACAAAATATTTAAGGCTGTTTCCACGAACGTACAATAAGCGTTACAAACCAATTTTATACGACAGTGTGTTCTAAAAGGGTATTAGAGCAGTGCATTTTATGAACTATGGATACCTGTCCGGCTCAAAGTGCAGTTGTTCATAAAAGTGTTTTTGCTGTACGGCAGTTTGTACAAAATGCGACCGCCATGACTCCATTGGTTCCGCATGGCTGTCTAAGATGCGAGTTTTCCATAAACTGTGCACGCCAATTAACAAGAGCATGTCAACAGGCATAGCATTGCTTTTGGGTGGTACGACATAACATATGCTATGCATAACATAAGCCCTTTGCATTACGCCCCAAAAGTGGATGGCCTTCTTAGAACTAATGAAACAATGCTCTATTGTTTCTGGAACATCACAAATGCGGCAATTGATTCAGGATACAAGGATACCTTTGGTACTTAACCTGGCTTTCACGGGTAGTATTTCTGTGTCCACTTTCTAGAAAAATGTCTTGGATATTGGCGAAACAGGCATTTTCGTTACACGTACAAGCACGTCATGTCTAGGCAATCCAATATATAGTGAGCGGTACAGTGGTGCCGGAAAGAACATGTCTAATAAATCACTATATCGATATTTCCCTGAGCTAGGTGACAAATAATCATTGGAGAATCTGGCTGTCACAAAACGCACTTTGTACACTTCACTCATAATTCCTTGGAAATAGGGAGGCGATGCAAAATTAGTGAATATCACTAAACTTGGTAAAAAAATGGAGAAATTCACTTGTAGGAATGAACTACACAAATTCGTAGCTAAAAACCGGGTTATTAAGCGTTTCAAGTGCCCTCCAGTGCGCTGAAATTCATTGGGAGGCTCTGGAAATGCTGTTCTTCACAGTAGTCGTCTTCAGTTGCACAACAAAGAAATGCAGGACTCTTTCCTGCACATATGTGTGGTTTTTATGAGTGGTCATCACTCGCGGTGTGCCCGCACATCGATATAGATCAGGAGCAGGAGTGTAACCGCCTTTTACTCTCTCACACTGGAAGAGTATGTGGGGATTCCACTCTCTTAGAGAGGTAGAGTGTAAACGACTTTCACTACCTCCTTTCATACAGATTGAACAAGTCATTTTACTCCATCCGATGCCTTGCGAGAGTAAAAAGACACCCTAAAGAGTAACTCGGCATTTTTACTCCTGCGATACCCTCGGTATTTATGAGAGTGTAGAAAGAAATTGTAATGTCTTACGAAGAATGGCAAGCAGCTCGAAACTTGCTGCGTGCTGCTCGAGCACGAAGGACGCAGAGAAAGAACACACACAAGGCGAGAACGAACTAACAACTAAAACAGTTCAACACTTGCAGCGCGCTGCTCGACCGCAAAGAAGGACGCACAAAAAGAACGCATAGGAACACACAGGAAAGCACGAACTAGCTGTCGCAGTTCTTACTTCAACTATAGTCCTTACTTTCACTCTTCTAGCTAGCTGCTCACTCATTTCGCAAACGCGGTCGATGCAGCGAGATAGGTGAGCTTCGTGTGATCTATAGATTGAACGCGAACTTTGGTGTGAAAGCGCAAGACGTACAAAACTCCCCTTTACGAGATAAGCGCACGAACATGGTGAACCACGCCCTGTTTGTCAAAGAATAAGTCGGAGGTGCACATCACAACTCCGCCGAAACATTAGAGAGCTTTAGAATTGGGGACCCAAGGAGCTAGGGTACCCATGTAATGTGCCAAATGCCAGGGCGTATGCGCAGAACGCAAGCCCTTCTCAGACTCTTGCGGTCGCGTTGTCCCAAGACCCTGTCGCGCACTCCTTTGGGCGGCGAACAAAACCGGAAAGCGCGCGACCAAGGAAATAGACGCCGGAGGAAATATAGACGCCGCTTGGCAGTGGCTTGTAAAGCCACGGCTCGCGTTCCCTGCTGGCATCAATTCTGGTCATGATGTAAGGTATATAGGGGAGAGTCGGGAGGTGTGGCACAATTGGAGGAATGAGACAGCGCGCCTATCTTTCCTGCAGTTACTTCAAAGACATTAGCCAACGACCCATGAAATGGTGCTAACAGACCGATTGCATGGAAGTAATGGCGGGCGTATTCGGTGAATGGAGCGTTCTGTAACTGGAAGTCGCCTTTTTCAGGTGTCAAAAGTACGTTTCTGCTATCACAATTGTAACGCTCTGAGATTTTAACTGCTTTTTGTACGCTATATAATACATATTTTCTCCGAAACCACGCAACAGCGCTGTACTTTTTCAAACAAAAAAAAAGTTTAGGCATTACGAATGAACTTTAGCAGCTGAACGATTTTTTTACTTCGGCAAACGTGGTTTGGGAGGAATGGTATAGTTTAGCTGAGGGGGGGAACGGGACACTGTCTCATTCCTCTCTACCACACTGTCACACGTGGTGTGGCAGTGGGACAGTGTGGGACACACCAAAGAAAAAAAAAGTAAGACAAAAGTCCTTACGTGTACATTGCGGAAGCATACGATTGAATAATTCACCGATGTTAGCACCACAGTGTTAAAAAAAGAGCGTAGCATACTGCAGTCAAGACTGCCGCCACAGCCCATCCAAAAAAGAAATGACATTTGCTGAAGTATTGCTATGCTTCAAGTGAAGAAGACACACTTACCGTTGCCTTTGAAGGGTCTGACAACGACATGTCAGGTTTTGATAGTGACTGGCATAAAATTCGTGAGATCAATTGACCTAATGAATATATTCAAGTCACAAAAGGCAATGTTTTTCTTGTCAGTTACAGCAAAAAAATAGCGCTCATTACATGGCTAGAGTCAAGAGCACTAATAACATGTCAGCGTCAGTGTGCAGTGCCCGCGGGGCAAAGAAAAAAGCTCTCAGTTCTACTTTGCTCCCAAGAAAGATATGGGGATTTTTCCAATTACGGACATTGTCCTAGTCCGTAATTAGACACGCACAATGTCCGTAATTACTAGTGTCAAAAGGAATCTGTGAAGCAAAGTTTGTGCAACCCCGTTTACTGCTTGACGTTGAACTATCAGCTTATAATGGTCGCTGAAGACATTTGAACCTTGTGTTACATACATCCCACTCTTTCCAAGTGATGTCCCACTCCCCCCTACAGAGACGGGTGGAATGGGAGAGATTTGAGCTACCACAACCTACTTTTTAAAGCTGCACCGGGAGCCGTAGGAACCAGTGCGTCTCAGAAGCTTGTTTAGACCTATATTACAATCAATCAAACATCGTTCCGCATTCAAGTTCAACAAATCTAATAATATAATTGTGAAAAGTGTCCCAATCCTCTCTACTCTCCCTCACTGTATATTCTGCATCAGCCGTCTCGTTCCTTCGCTCCTGCGGCATAAGCCTGCAGAAGCCACAACGTTCCCACCAGCTGGGGCCTCCACGAGTCACGGGTTGCTCTTCCTTTTGCCTGGCGCGTAATCTGTCTTAGTTGTTGCACCACTTTCTCTGATTCCGTTCTCCCCTTTAACTGCTACAACCTGTTTAGGGGTCGTGGCTACGGTTACCACAAGGGTTTGTTCAATGATTGCAAAGACGTTCGTCGTTCGGATGGCGATGTAACACCAAGATCAACGTGGGTGCATCCACGTGCAACGGTGCTATAGTTGTCAAACACCAAAAGAAATTGTGCAAGCTGTCTTATATCCATGTACGCTAATCATGCAAGTACTTCTGTAAGATCACGTTTTACTTTCGTGTTATACCGATTCCTATGCCGGGCGGATGAACCCTATTTTTTCTTCAATCGGTCAATTTCATTTATTCATTTATTAGGAGCGAAGCTTCTTAGGCCGGCACCCCGCCGTCGCCGTTGAAGCTCCCTGGCACGGTGCCAGCTGCGGCGTCTCCCCCTCACGTGGGAGGATAAATGAACTTTATGAACGCTGGAATGCGGATGGCGTATGCTCCATGCCCAAAGCGCGAGAATACCAAAGCATGCGAAACGGAGGCAGATTAGTCTCCCTCTCCCTCTTTCGACTCTACCCTCCCCCCCTCAGACCGGCGATCGCGCGAAATCATCGCTTCACCCTGCGGTCTACCCCGTGGTCGGTCCGTTGCCTGCACAATGAAACGCCGCGCGCCGAACGGCGCGTGCGTCCCATTTCTAAGGAGCTTCGCTCATCGGTTGTATTCGTATACAGAACAACTGCTAGTTTTTGCTATGGATTTCTGTGCTTGGCTTGGTGTAAGCTGCCCGATACTAGGTTAGGAACTCCTAGCAGACATTCAAGTCGCACCATTTTATGCACTTCTTTCACGTTGTAGTCGTTTGATTAAAAAATAAACTAATAAAGTAATTTCTGTATAGCGGTACATGTTATGGTGAAAGCCACATGAGCAGCTATTTGATTACGTGGCTGAACATGGCAACGTAACGAGATCGACTACGAAGGCTTTTAGGGTGCCTAACCACCGTATTTCTGCCGAGATGTGGATCTGCCATCGACATTCTCGAGTCAGGGTAGAGCGCCGAAGAAGGGACGTTCTAGAATACGGGGGTTAGCTTGGTTCCCTTCCACGGTTGGCTTTATTGACACCGCATCCATGATTTTGCCCGGCGGACTCTTTAAAAAATCACTTATAATATCGGGACTGTATACTGCTCTCTCGTACTAGAGTACACATTGTGTTCTTCAATACTCACATTTCATGCTAAACACTAGTCACCACTTGTTACTTCTGATCTGTCTGAGTGAAAATATATTAAGGCGAAAGCCTTTAGTCTCATGCTCACGTCCGTCCGGCGTCCGTCCATCCGTTCGTATCCGTCAGTCCGTCCATCCACCCGTGTCCGTCCGTCCGTCCGTCCATCCGTGTCCATCCGTCCATCCGTCCGTGTCCATCCGTCCGTCCGTGGCCGTCCGTCCGTGTCTGTCCGTGTCCGTCCATCCATCCGTCCGTCCGTCCGTCCGTGTGTTCCTATGTCCGTACGTCCGCTCGTGTCTGTCCGTGTCCGTCCGTCCATCCGTTCGTGTCCGTCCGTCCGTGCCCGTCTGTCCGCCCGTGTCTGTCCGTCCGTCCGAGCCCTGGCACGGTGCCAGGTGTCCGCCGGAGTGCGCAAACGGACGCCGGTCGCGTCGAACTCTAAAGCGCTCGCGCTTTGCTTTAGTAGCGTCGTTCTGCCCAGCGTTTGCAATCATGCAAGGAGGGAGGCGTGCGCTTCGCGTCCCATTCTGACCGACCCCATCTCAATGGACACAGGCGTTCGCGGAACACACTGGAATTTACAAAGTGTCCGTCAATTTAAGCGCTGGAACGCGGATGCCGTTCAAACGATGCGCAAAGCGCGAGAAAATACGATCGCATGCGAACGGAGGCAGATTATTCTCGCGTCTCGCTGCGATTCGCGGTAAAAAAGTTGAAAAAAAAAAAACGTACAGATTCCGTTTGTGCGCCATCTCACTGAGAATGCAAAAAAAAAAAAAAGACATGCATAGTCAGTCGAATGGCCATAAGCTTTCGCTGAACACACTTTGGAATGTGCTAAGTGTCCTTCAATTTTTAGTGCCGCGAAATAACTCTTGTTTCTCTGACAAGTCAAAGGTCGTTTATAACAGCTTCCAGGAAGCACTACTCATGCAGTTAACATGTCGACGCTTCTCCGCGACGCATTGAACGTTTACGTTAGGGCGTTTCACAAGAGACTAAGTGCTGCGATTTTGGAACTGGGAATTCACTCACAGCAAAAAAAAAAAAAAAAAGAAAAAAAAAAGAAAGGGCCGTTCGCTCTCGCCGCAACGGTAAGCGGCGAGCCACCAACATTTTGGAAATTTTTTTCTCTGTTAGCAGCGGCGGATTGATCTTGTGGTCAGGAGTGGTCGAAATAGTGACAGGCCGGCCGAGCCACTACAGTTGCGTCGACGTGTTTGTTTTGGTGATGACCGCTGTTGCGCCTTTTAAAGTGAATCTAGATTGGAAAGTGTTCTTAAATGACAAAACCCAGGTGCTCTTCGTCTCCGTTCATGAAACTCTAACAATAATATAACGCACAGACTACGTTTGAAAAATTGTGCAGTGTCTGCCACAAGTATCGGCCACAAGCAACCTTGCTCGCCGCGACAGTCGCACAGGGAAAATCGCAGAATACTAGCAGCCCATGTGAAACGAAACGTCATTAGCGGCGGTTGCGAACGGAGCGATTTTTTTTTTTTGCGGCAGTCGCGGCATGTGAAATTGCCTTTACGCACCCACACACGGCGCTGCTTCGCGGATTTTGATTGTGATATGGGCGAGACACGTGAACACGGCTCACACGGACGTCTAGCTGGGGACGAGAAGCGCGGAGCTTCAACAGCGTGAGTGCGTGTGTTTCTATGTGTGTGTGGAAGGGTGGTGAAAGAAGGCGAGCCCGGCCAACGCCACCTAGACAAGAGAAGGCCTGCGCACTTCATCCGTGACGTCACAGACCTTCCCCGACGGAGAGGGACGCTGGAACGCTATAACGCTAGGAGCCCGTGCCTGCGGCCGGGCTGATAACGTTCCTGTCGCGTGTGCAGTGTGGACTGACCGAGTGCGTCTACTACCGCCACTGATATATAACGTCCAAACTGCACAACTGTAGGTAGCGTCTCTCTCCGACGGGCAAGGTCGGTGACGTCACGGAGGTAGGGTGCAGGCCTTTTAAGGCGAAAGCCTTTAATGGCTCATACTCGCCTCCATCCGTCCGTCCGTGCCCTGGAACGGTGCCAACTGTGGCCTCTCTTCCATACTCTCTCAGCAATCGCGTGATGGCACAGGGGCGCATAGTAACAGTTGCGCTGCCACAGCTGTGGCCTCTCCCGCTTACACTGTCTCAGCAATCACGTGATACCTTTCTCTCACGCGGGGAGGAACGAATCAATGGATTGCCGCCGCGGCGCGCGCGGGTTTGGTTGGCCGTTTTAACGCGACAGCGTTAAAGAGCTCGTTTCGCAGAAATTCCGGCGTCGGCGTCGGTGTCGGCGTCGTTGGTTGTGAGCGAAAAATCATCATTTTGTCCGTGACCGAGAAATCGAGAAAGATGCAAATAAAATGAGTAATAAAAATTTCCGGGTCCGAGTGAGCATCGAACCCAGGCCGTCTGCTTGGCAAGCAAGTGTTCGACCACACAGCCATGCTTCTGCTTCGGATTACGTATAAACTAACTCCCCTGCTTGGAAGTGCAGTGAAAATAAATTTCATACTTTACAAACACACGCGTCCTGTCTACAGGCGTCGCAATACAAGATGTAATATCGCAGTAATATTCCATGGTCAAGCGTACATTGCCATCGGGCGTCAGAAGATGTGAATATCATAAAGATATTGTGGTTCAAAGCCGTCCACCCATTACAAAAGGCACACAAGTTACTGCGCGTATTCCCCTAAGACCACGTAGTGGGTGCATAGCAAGTTCGAAAACATTTACCGCATTTCCCGCGCATGATTGCTCGTGGTTTCAAGCATGCTACCCATTAGATAGTATGCACTAAGTGATTGAAGTACGCACTAGGGACAGGATATCACTATCGCGTTCAACTCTTAAAGGCGAAGCTTAAGGGTCCCCCCAATTTTTGACACTGTTCGGGAAGTGGAGCCGGCTGAATTTTTAGGAGCTTGCTCCTTTTGCTGGGGTGTAGTCTCTCGTCCCTCCCGCCGTGTACGCTAGTTCTCATTGGTCCCGCTAGAGGCGCAGCTGTGCTCTCGGTTGATTTGAATGGCGCCCCGGTTGATTCGAATGGCGGAAAGGTCCCCGCGATGAGCGTCACGCACGGGTATCGCTACCCTCCCAAGCTCGATCACCTGCCCGTGCTCAACCCACTAGAAGAACGGCTGATCACTCCTAGTCTATCCTTCATGAGCATCAGGCGTCTGACTCACAGCGGCGGCCAGTACGGCATCAAGGGGCAAGTGGTCTACGTTCCGATCAACGTGCCCAACACCGTAAAGTGCCTGCCGCGGAACGTCCCCGACGACGCAGCCTTCCACGTACACCTCAAGCGCCGGCTCATTGATAAGCCTTCCTACAAGAAGGGTCTCGTCAAGAAATGCCTCGTACACGCCTGGCTAAAATATATGGAACCTTCTCCACTTTACAAATATCTCAAGATCAAGATCGACTGGAGCCGCCTCGTGCGTTTCGAAGAAAACGAAGGCGGTGATGACGGTGATGATTGAACAGATGTACAGAGCATTCACGGTTTACCGGATTTACTTGCTTGCTTGCTTGTTCCTGTTTGCTTGGCTCTTACCCACTTCGGGGGATTGGCCATGAAGCCGGCGGTTAATATAAGGGGGGAATATTTAATTTTGAAAAGGGATGTGAAGGAAATCGATCGCCACTGGAATAAGAAAAAAAAATTTTTAAGAAGGACCGGACTATATAGAATAATAAAATAATATGGAAATCAATGAACTAATGAAAGGAATTTTGAAGTACGAAAAATTGATAGGGAATAATGTTAACAGGGAATTCTTTTTGTGTCAACAAGAAATTCGCATATAGCTACGCAGACGTTCCTGTTGCTGAATCCCAGAGAAGACGCCCCAAGGGAAAGAAGATTTTGAGGATTCACAGTAATTTTTAAGTTCCTGAATAACTTTTCGAAATGCTGTTTCCTATGGCGAGTAAAACGACTGCATTTAAGCAAAAAATGATCAATGTTTTCGGGCTCTTGGCAGTAGTAACACATTGGAGATAGCACCAGACCAGACCTGTATAAATAGAAATTCCGAGGGGGAATACGGCATCGAAATTTTGTAATAGCCACTTCCAGTTTTCGAGTGGGGCACCTCTGGAGCAAGCTCCTTCTTCATCATTCACTTCGTGGATGTGCTGCGATTTTTTAGGCGGCCGTTTTGAGTAATTTTGAAAGACGGCACAATTTGTCGTAATCAGTTTCGCTAGCACTAGTGGTACTATGCTTAATGCATTTATGATTCAATTTCCAGATCTCCAGGCAGAAAGCTACTAACTAAAGCGTAAAAGTCACAAACGAAAAGTTTGTGTGTCTCTTCCTTTAAGAATAGATTTCGTAGTGCCTCTGTCTGTGATTGTCTGATCGCAGATACGTCCTTGCCATCCCAGGCAAGTAATTGGCGAGTGCGCATCAAGGTAACACCAGCTATACCAACTCTTGACGAAACAGTGGTGCTTAAAAGTACTACCGTTTATTTCGCCTTGGTGTTACTCAAACTTTTATGTTAGGAACATTTATTTTTTGTGCAAGGTATGATTCGCAGCTGGCATAAAGTATGCAGCGGCGTGCCTCTCTTGTTGGCAGTGTTTCCTTGCTGGGAAAAATTCTGTTATTTACTGCGGAAACACACAGATGCTTTAAAGTGTCGATTCCTTGTGTGCCTCAGTTCTAACAAGATGCGAAGCCTAGTCACGCGAAATGGGTGACATTTCAATTCTATTCAAGGATATTAATAAGGCCTTTTTATTACACTGTGGAATAAGAGCACCAAGTGTGGCAATAAGTGAAAGAAGTGAGTAGAAACTACTTGCACTGTGTTTCGCTTAAGCTCCCACAAATTCTCCCTTTGAGTGCAACATGTATAAGCGTGCGAATTTTAGTGCAAAAGAGGCCTTAGCGACCTGCTCACCGATTACTGGGAAATATTGTAGCCATGGCGTGTTCAGGAAGGAAACCAGACTGCAGAAATACTGATTTGTGAAAATCTGGCGAGCAGGCTATACTGTCTACAGTGTGCACCGTCGTCCTGGCGTCTTACCCAGCAGACGTGGATAGCCAGGCGTACGTGGGTTGCACACATTGTTTTCGGTGGGGGGGTGGCACGGCTTGATCTGAAGTGGGGGCCGGGCAGGCAGATGTGGTCGAGTGTCATTTTGGACTCTATATTCCATGGCAAAAACAAATATATATATATCGGGGGGGGGGGGGGGGGGCACGGGCTTGGTGTGCCACCACCTGGCCACGCCGCTGGTGGGTTGCTATTTCAGCCTTGCACAGAACATTTTTTTTCTGCGTATACTGAGTGAAGAGTTCGGCGTTAGCTGCTACCCGCATCGTCTGAAGCACACCGTGCGTGTGGACACCGCTCTCAACCCGCTCAACCACGACGAAACGCACCTCGCTGCACCGCGCAGACGAAAAAGTAAATTCTCACCACAATAATTCCGAACGGCCGTGCAAATGCGGAACACGAACACGCATGAGGGAGGCACCTCGTCACAGACGAACTTTGCGAGCCAGCCTTTCCATACACCCCAAAGCCTACGCTGAATAATAATGGCACGGGACTCTTTTTTCAGAGAACGCCGAGCAAAATATTCCTCATAATAATGAAACATTGCCACAAATTCTTCGCAAATTGCCCCTAAATGAAATCGTTGAGCAAATAAATGTCATTTGTAAAATATACAAATTTCTTGAGACTTCAGTCAAAGTTAGTTTTTCGTTATTAGTACTTCTCGCCTTTTAAACTGGTCGCGCTACAATTACAGCGCGCATGACAACCATTGCTTATGTCGAAAGTGATAGGTTCTGAACCACTTTTCACGTGCAGCTTCCCGGCCTGTTAGAATGGACATTGATATTGGCTTAGAAAAATCAAACTCGCTCAAGCCGGATGTTTCTGGTTAAAGCTAGGAATATTATCCGATACGTACGATATAGAAGTGTAGGTTCATTTCGGGTAAGGGCCAACTAGCTGTCAGCATATTTAGCCGAAATTTATCGAGCGTGGTTATCGAAAGGGCAAACGCTTTTCGTGTAGGCAATTGGGATCATCGCTGCACCTGGAGGAGCAGATCTCAACCAGGCGGTTCTTTGGCATCTGAGATCTGCATCGGCAGCTCGACGCCACTCAAAGTTAACTCAAGGGAGAAGCTTGATTTCGCCTTCACTTCTTCTTAGGCAAAGCACTAGGAACCGCGTGACTTTCAACGTGTCCCAAGATTCGGACTGCGGAACCACACCCATTCAGTGCATCGCTCGTTAGCCTCACAGCCGCTCTCCGAGTACTTGTGGCAGTATGCATGGGCGTGCGCTTATTCATCTGCGCACCTGTGTGTCAATGGAGTATTACTGGTTGTGCCGTAAGTTTTCTCCTCCTCCTATTCGATTCCGTTCTTACTTGGTACCTGCAGACGGAGGAGGAGGAAGGGAAGGAATGAAAGACAGGGAGGTCAAGCAGACGCGCGTCCGGTTTGCTACCCTGCACTGGGGGGAAGGGACGAAAGGATTAAAAGAAAGAAATAGAGGAGGCGGACTTTGTCAGACGTGAAGCATCCGAGATGAGCAGATACCCTATGCGCCTGGCTGCCGAGATGAGCAGATACCCTATGCTTCAAGGAATCACCATGGTTCCGCAGCCTGATATTAACATATCTGGCAGTCCTTCCGATGTTTACAGTGCCGCATGTGCAAGGCATTCTCGAAGACCTTGGAGAATTGCATAGACAGCCGAACTACTAGAACACGAAATTATTTTTATTGATCACTCGTAGACATGTGTGTAGCTTACGTTTCGCGTATATATCTGAATTTCTCAGCTCAGTTCTTTCAGTTGTTAGACCAGCGCTCGTCCCGTTTTTTTCCGTCGTGTTTCCTCGATTTTCGCGCCACCTGTGAGTGGGCAGGTTCCAACTCGCGCGTTTTTGAGTCCTACTATCACGAGTGTTTGTTATATACTTTTAAAGACGATAGTCTTTCTTGGGATACTTAAACGGAGAAATTTTGGTCTGTCTGTCTGTCTGTCTGTTTGTCGGCACGTCACACGATTGAGCCACCCGGCCAAAGTTTAACCACTTTCTGAGCGCCCAGCCATCTTGCACAACTATTTTTGTTCATACTTGTGAACATTGTCGATCAAAAAGCAAATGTTACGCATGGGTGAGGAGCAACGTCAATAAATAAGTAGTCTCTGGTATGTTTCTTTATAAGAAAATACATAGATACGTAATTATGAAGACCCCAGCGTTTCTTAGGCTGCGCTCAAAAAGCGACGCTATGCACGAAAAAGCCCTCGGCCGACGATATGTTGCTGCTGGGTTCTGCACAAGGTGATGTTTCTCGACAGCACTGCCAGATGGCGTCCATGTCTCACGCAGCGCCTCCTCTGTTTTATCAAGGCCAGCCTGACGCGGCCGATTCAACTTAGAGAAGGCGCTGTCTGAGGCAAGGCAAAACAGTGTAGTACGGCCGGCAGAAGACTATCGTCTTTCGACGACATTTGCAGCGAAGCACGCAGATACGCGGCCAATTTTTCTTCTCTGTCTGTCTTCTGAAGAGAAGCAAGCAGAATAAAAGAACATTTTTTTCGTATTTTGTAATTTAATTTCATTTATGTGATTACGGCGGAGCAACCGTTGGAAATATAATTGCGCGTCACTGAACGATTGAAGAAAACAGTGTAGGCCCATCACAAGCTTCCGCTGTGCAGGCAAAGTTCTGACAGCGCCACCGCGCAAGTGTAAGTCAATTAAAAATGGCCCAAAAACAAACATTTCTATTCATGTGGTTCTGTCTGATACAATGAGGCAAAATGCGCGGGCAATGTTTCCACGGAGAGTTCCTTGAAAAGCTGGATGGCGAGGTGATGCGTGAGCGGTGTGCTGGAAGGGAGCGAAAGTGCTTCGCCTCCAAGGCTGCATCAACACTTGCGACTCAAGAAAGCAGTCGACACTATAGATAGTCATTCTGACGTTCCAACCATGCAGTTACCGAACCGTCGCAATGGCTGCTCTTTCTCGGCAATCTAGTACGACTTTACAATTTTCGTGGCCCTCCTTCCACTGCCTGTAAAGCAATTAATCGAAATGATTGTACCGATTTGGTCGGTTAAATAAAAGGCGGACATAAACGACGATTAATCGTTTTTTGGGCCACTTTTCACTGATCAATTTCGTAAACGTCATCAATATTACCATGCCTATGCTTGCTGATCACACGGGCTGGTTCATGTGTGTCTTGTGAACTTCTGCGTTCATCTGTACATTGTGAAGGGGTGATACTGAGAGGAGACACCGATACAGAAGGCCGCTCCTTAGTGGAGGGTCATTGCTGACGCAAAAGGCCAGATCCGGCATCGATCAGAGCATAATGCGAACGGAGAACAGCCCTTACCATTCGTGTACGTATCAGGGAGAGACACGCGCTTCGCTCCAAGAGGTCGTTAGGTGTGCCCTTTCAGTGCGATTAAGCGCGTTGATCTGAAATTAAGAGTGACAATCTATAAAGCAGCATCGCTAATTCGGGAGAGGAATGCATACAAAGCCTTAAAACACAGCCCCTTAGCTTCAGCTAAACGGCAGACAAAAATTAGCTCCTATTAAAAATGATTTACAGTTTTTGTTTGCTTTGACTCAATGTTTAGCAACAATTATTTTACTGCTTAGAGTCGGAGAATTGATATACGTTTCTAAAATTCCAAGTAATAACAACTATTATTCATCAGATCATATTTTGTAACCCTTCAGCTACTTTCTTTACGGCGTAAGAAGAAGCATAACTTTTAATTGAGGGAAAGGGAAGGGGTTTGGGAGTTAGATGGGTGGGGCCTCCTGTCCAAGGTTCCACTAGCTTTTGCCGCCAGCCGGACGTGGTCCAGGAACGCTAATGGCACCTCCGGGTCCGAGCTAGCTAGAAGTGCCTCCCATTGCTACAAAGAGTTTACGATTCTGTGATTTTGTACCTATGCGTAAGCAACTGAGGGTTTGTTTGGCTTTTTACTGCAACCCCACGAGATGTGGTGCAGGGTCGCTGGCTTTTACAGCGAAAGCTGTTATGAGATCACAACAAGGGTGCCGTAGTTGTCCGCCGGCGCCGGTGTCCATAACGGCTATCGCACGAAATAACAAAAAAAATTTAATGAGAAAAAATGTTCAGGATGGAACGGGGGTCGAACCTGGGTCCGCTCCATGCCAGCGCAGTGTTCTACCACTGAGCCATGCCTGTGCTCGAAAACCCGGAGCACAAAAACCCCGTACAAGCATTATGTCGGGAAGGAACCGCGTTAACATGCGCAATATAACGTGGTAGAAGAGTGAAACAACAACCAGGCGTCACAGAATGTCAATTGTTTAATCAGGCGTCACACAATATGAATTGCATTACGAGGGGGGTCGTTGAATGCCTATAGCCCATTACAAAGGGCTCAGCCATAATTCTTCGTCGTCATCAGCCACCGAATCAATTAATGGAGTAGTGGGTACCCTGCAAGCGTACATGTATTAGTAGCCCCAAGATAGATTGCAACGGGTTTTAGAAATGGTGCTCTCCCAGCTTTCGCTGTGACTGTGCTGCGCGTTCCGCGCAGGCCTGGCGGTTTTTTACGGAGTAAAGATTGTGGTACCAAGATTAGCTCTTTTTTTACTGGGATATACGGAATAAAATGTAAAATAAGGCAGTTCCCGAGAATTCGCCTACGGAGTATTTCGTCAGGTTTCCCTGTCTATAGCGTCTTCTGCAGGCAGCAAAGCCAACGAAGAACGCCTCTTCCCGGACCGCTCGGATGCACGCACCGAAGCGCTGCGCAACCCCGAACTGGTGCGCAAAGTGTTGGTGCGGTAACGGCACCGCACTTCCCTCCATCGCGTCCTTGAAGAGAACCTTCAGCCGTGAAAAGGGCCTTCAGCCTCAGCCGTGAAGAGGGTTTTATTTATTTATTTATTTATTTTTACATACTGCCAGTCCCAATGGGGACTATTGCAGGAGGGCAACCAAAATACACAAGAAATACACTTATACAACCAAAATACACAATAGATACACTTGCACATACATGTGAAAATGCGTGACTACAGATATTCTATAATATTACATCAAGAGTACAGAATCACAACCTATGTGGCAAAAGAAAGAAACATTTAGAACACATAAATGGTACATAGTGGACGCCTTTAATTTCACGCAAAAAAAAAAGTGACTGATAACCATGAAAATAATATACTACGTATTGCACTGATAAAACTGACATTCAAAAGCATCCAAGAACTGTATAAGTGAAAAAAAAAAGTCATTTCAGCTATGAGTGGCACGAATATGGTTTTCAAGTAAAGTTAAAAAAGTATTCAAATCCTTACTATTATTCATACAAGCGGGCAATGTGTTCCATTCTCTAATTGACTGAGGGAAGAAGGAGTACTTGAAGCAGTTGGTGTTGAAACGGTATTCCTGTAATGTTAGTGGATGTTTGTGGCGTGACTGTCTGGTTTCTGAAATAGATATGAATCTAGAGCTGTCGATGTTTAGCTGCGTATGAATAAGTTGGAAGAGCATTTTTTAGGCGTGCGAGTTTAGCGCGATTTCGTAATGTTAGTAACCCAGCTCTTGCGATTAGTTCAGTGGGTGAATCGAGCAAACTGTATTTGTTGTAGGTAAATCTAACTGCCTTCCTTTGTACACCTTCTAGCTTTTTAATTAGGTTATTTGTGGCCGGGAACCAGACTAAGTTAGCGTATTCTATTAATGGGCGAATTAAGGTTTTATAGGCTAAGAGTTTTGTTTGAGGTGGTGCGGAACGTAGTCGTCTTTTCAGGAAAAATAATCTTTTTAAGGCTGAAGATGTAACGTAGTTAACATGCGCCTCCCATCTAAGGTCATTAGAAATCACTAGTCCTAGGTACTTATGCTCTCTGAGGGAAGTTAGCGGTGTGTCGTCGATAGTGTAGTCAAAATATGATAGGTTTTGTTTACGTGATATTCTTAACAAGGCTGATTTTTTAACGTTTAGGCTCATCTGCCATTTCGTGCACCAATCAGACACTGATAATAGGGCATTGCTGAGGACAATATGGTCTGAAGGAAAGTTAACTTCTTTATAAATGATACACTCGTCGGCGAAAAGCTTGATCTTCGTTTCAATGGACTGGGGTAAATCGTTAATAAAAATAAGAAATAGAATAGGAGCTAAAACGCTGCCCTGCGGTACACCTGCGTAACTTCCGTTAGTTCTGATGTTTGCTGGTTTATTTTTACAAACTGCGTTCGCTTGGTCAGATATGCGCTAATCCATTTTGTGATTGGTCCTTTACCTATTGTCACCTGCAGTTTATTTATTAGCTTTTGATGCGAAACCCGGTCAAATGCTTTTGAAAAGTCGAGCGAAATAAGGTCGATCTGCTTTTGATGGTCAATGGCCGATGACAGTTCATGTATTAATTCGGTTAGTTGCGTAACAGTGGATAGACCTTTACGAAACCCGTGCTGAAATGGTGACAAAATGTGCTCGTTTTCAAGGTAAGTAGTGATATGCTTAAGAATAATGTGCTCCAGTATTTTACGTATTGTGCTTGTCAAGGATATAGGGCGATAATTAGCGACGTCGACTTCACTAACCGATTTGTGAATTGGTATGACCTGTGCCGTTTTCCAGTCATTGGGCAGTGAGCATTTTGTTACGGAAAATGCTAAAGATAATAAACAGATATTTGGTTATCCCTTCGGCGTAACGGGTGAGAAACTGATTCGGTATATTATCAGGTCCTGGTTGTTTTTTTACCTTTGTTTTTAGCAAAAGGTCAAATATACCTGCTTCGCTTAAGCGGACAGGTTCAATGGGGTTGACGCTATGAATTTCGAGAGGCGGTGGGATGTCGTTGTCTGTAGTGAAAACTGAATGAAAGTAGTTATTGAACAAATTAGCTCGTTCTCTGCTTTCACCTGCAGACATTGTACAATCTTTTTTATTTTTTTGGATTTAGATAGTTCCAAAACTTTTGAGGTGCATCATTTATAAAGTTTGGTAAAGTGCAAGAAAAGTAGTAATTTTTGGCTGCTTTAATTTGAGACTTCATGGAACTAATGGCTTCCTTAAGGTTTTTAGTAATTATAACATTCGATGTTTGTTTTGAAGACTTTCTCAGGCGCTTTACTTTACGTTTTGCATGAATAATGTCTCGATTAATCCATGGATTGAATAGTCTTTCCCTTTTTGTTTTAGTTGGTACGTAGTGAGAAATGCAATACGATACAACTTCTTTAAATTTCTGCCATAACGTTTCCATAAAAATGTCCGGATATCCGGCAAGCTGCTCAAATGAACTAAATTCGTATGATAAGTGGTCCAGTGTACTAGTGTCATCAGCATTGCTGAAGTCGAGATAAGACACAACTGAGTTGGAATGCCTGATACGCTCACGTAAGGGAATCGAGCATGATACTATCTTGTGATCGGATATGCCATCTATTAGTTCAATGGTGGCCTTATCTGCGGGAAAATGGTCACTAATAAAAATTAGGTCAAGCACATTTGAAGAACACCCCTGTACACGTGTGGGCTCTTTAACAATTTGAGAGAGATTAAATGTCAGCATAGTATCAGTAATAATGTCGGATGAAGGTGACTGATGGTTCATGGTGAGCCAGTCGATATCAGGAAGGTTAAAATCGCCAACCAGTATGAGTCTACTTGCAAGAGCGTGAAGGTGCAGGTATTAATACAGGGAATGCATTGCTTCCAAGGGTGACGAGGGACTGCGATAAACGCAACCTATTATCGTTGGACAGGCGGTTAAATGCATTTTACAGAATACCGCTTCCACTCCTTCGACATCGGGGAGGGTCGTAAAGGCGATATCTTTTCTTATTAGGATGGCCACACCTCCCCCCACGAGTAGTTCTGTCTTTACGTAAGATTACATAGTTTGGCGGCGTTATCTCGAAGTCCCTGACGTCACTTGACAGCCACGTTTCGGTGAGTGCGACAAAGTCGGGATCTGTGCTGAGTAAAAATGATTCAAGCCAGGTTGTCTTTAGAATAATGCTGCGAACGTTTATGTTTGCGAACATTACTTGGTGCGTTTCTGGGTGTCGCGTGGTCGCAACGTGCGTAGTTGGGTTTCTTCGTTTTTTTTGCTGAGGGTTGCGCTTAATAGGCCGAATGCAGTTTGCATCCTCATCCCATTCAAATACTTCATTGTTGATTTTCAATTTGTCAAACACGAGATTTACCTTTTCACCTGCCACTTTCTTTTGCTTTAGCTGCTTGCCACAGTTTCTTTCTGATGTCACGCACACGGGGAGAGAAATCTTGTCCCACCGCGATCTTTGAACCCTTTAATTTATAGCAATTCTTCAGAATAGCAGTTTTTTCCCGGAAATCTAGAAGCTTTAGCATTATCGGCCGTGCATTATTGGCGGAAGGCCTTCCTATTCTATGGATCCGCTCGATAGCCACGGGTTCTAGTTCAAGTAGCTTCTTTAGTACATCTTCATTAACCATTTCAGCAAGGTCCCTGTCATTTTCTTTGCCGTTCTCTGGCATTCCATACAGTATTAGATTAGACCGTCGCGAGCGGTTTTCAAGGTCGTCTAGTCTGACTTCCATAGCTGATAGGGATTGCTGTAGTTTGTTTACCGCGGTTACACGTGAGGCAACCTTCTCATCAAGAGCTGCTACTTTTTCCAGTTTAGATTCGATGGCAGTGAGCCGGTCATTCTTAATTTCCTTGACATCATCAGCGATTTGTTGAATCTGTTTAAAGAGGAGGGTTAGGTCAGTTCCAGGTCCTGGGTTCGTTTCAACGTCCCCAGAAAGTTAACAGTAATTTCTCAACGTGAAATAACATTTCAGACACTAATAAGCAGAGCAGCCCTGGGCACGGCAGCACAACTAAACAAAGGTTATTTGAGCGAAAGCATTTGCCGTAGCGTTTGCTCACCTGTACGACGAAAACAAACGGATTAGACGTCATGCCAGTGATGCTGCCGTGCCCTATGGCGTCTGGATGGTTGCGACCCCACTTTATACTCCAGCGAGATGCTTGCAGCGCCGTCACTGCTCCGTCGAGACCCGCCAGAGCACCAGCCGCTGTCGATGAAGGGGGGCGTAGTCCAGATATCGTTGAGGTGCGCATGTGCTCTTGACGAGTTAACAGGCAGGAGGGTCGTCGGTTGTAAGGCGTTGGTCACAGCTTGCCAGCCCGGTGCATCACACTCTGCCGGAATCAGCAGAAAGGTGGCGACGAGCTGTACGACGAAAACAAACGGATTAGACGTCATGCCAGTGATGCTGCCGTGCCCGAGGGGAAATAGGGGAAATAACCAATTCGAGGGGCAACCGCTGTTGAAAGGGAACTAAGTATATAGGACGAAAAACTCTAAATGCATCAATGAATAACACCGATAAAAAGGGACCCACCAACCCCTTTTGCAGTAATCATCGAATGGCATCATTAAAAGGGCTTATAGCCTCACTAACCCAAGTGCCGCAAAAAAAAATTAGAATTCGATTTTTTCGAATTTTGAGAATACAGGTAGTTGTCGCACACTTTAAGCACTATCTATCTCCTTTGGTGCCAGCGACGACTCTGAAAGCTACGAAAGGGGCGAGGGTGAAGTGGGGGGGGAGGGGGGGGGGGATGACAAGAGGACAACAAGATGCGCCCGTTCCTCAGCGCGAGCCATGAACTTGAGCCCGTTCCTTACTTTATTTTTTCCTTCGAACGTGCACCATACTTTCAGTGTGATCGCGAGAGCGTGCGCGGGCACGTGCGCGGGCACGTGGTGGCACCCTTCGGCGGCAGCAGTTACTACGCTGCTCACGATGCTCAAATCAGCCAATAGCAGTGAATTGGGCATATAGCGTGGTCATTTGGGTTTATGGCATCATTTGTCGAGAAAAGAACGAGCGATTACAAGCTGGCTTTGAGAATCAAGTTTTAATTCCAGGCCGCGTGCAGCGCTATAATGATTGCACGCCGCGTGTTCTCAGGAGCATAGACTACCGATCGGCAGCGCCTTCTGACCATTCTAAAAAAGTGTTGCAGGGCCCTTTTAAGTATAGCGTGGTAAAAATAGCGATGCCGCTGTGAAATCTTGTCAAGAGAATCAGTATGGGTGCATTGGTGCCTGAAACTTTAGTATTAATTTTCAAGCTGGATTTCAAATAATATATCACCCTGCCCTGCTGAAATAACAGTCGGCGAGAATTCCACGTAGGTATATGGAGCTACCGAATTTTCCGACTCAATATACTTCCAGCTGAACTATCAGCTGAAAACTTGACAAACAATCTTTAATGAGGAGTTAATTGCAGTCTATACTGTAAACTTTTATGGCTGCGCAGGATATATTATAACTGCTCATTTTGAGAAGCCACGCATGCGCGGAATAAAAGATTGATAAATATAGTTGGCGGCGTCGTGTGGAAAATTATGTAATCAAGTCATGCCCAAGAAAATATTTCAAAAATGTAAGATTTTTGGAGGATTATTGTTAGCTGCTGTGTTCTAGTATGATATTGAAAAGTTTGAATCATAGTATTCGATACAGAATACGAGCCTTCACATATCTGTGTGTTTGGATTTTATTCATGATCGGTTGCGGGGAGTCTTCCGCTCAGAATGGCTTCCACACTGCAAAAAAAAAAAAAACCTGTTCAGCGCTGCATATGGTACACCTCAATGCATTGTAGGCCTCATGAAAGGCACGGATGTAAGCTGCACTTTTACAAGGCGTGTGAGTAGAAGTGCAACCTTGAAGTCTGCAGCGACCTGCAAACGTCAAGCTGTATACTGGTGGCCAGTGTCATACGAGTCTAATCGCTCGTCTATGACTGGTACATTTGCCGTTCTTCGAGCCTTCCCTGCAGATTTACCTTGCGGCGAATTTTCTTTATTGATTTCAATTCTTTTGCACTTCGGTGACGTGCAAGGTGCCTGAGCAATCGGATCCCTCTCATGATCCGATGCATTCCTATAAGCTGCTTGATCTTTTACGGGGCTGCTCGCGATCTTTCTCCATGTCTGTACATAAGGTATATCATCATTTTTCTCCACTGAATTTTCAAAACTTATTGCTTAAATTAGTCTGGACAACATGGCAATGCACTCGTGACATTAACTAGTATGCTCATCTGAGAGAATCCAAGCCTTTGTAGGAAAAGGTGTCTTCCTTCCAAATTCACCATCTTTAATCTGTAGTAGGACTGAAAGACGGGGAAGTTGGAACTTATCCATCGTTGGGTAGCGCACAAATTCACAAAACACGAAACAAGAGGACAGGACAAGCACTGGTCTAACAATTAAGTGAAATTTTAGTTGAAAAACACGTATACACACACACACATACACACACACACACACACACACATATATATATATATATATATATATATATATATATATATATATATATATGTGTGTGTGTGTGTGTGTGTATACGTGTTTTTCAACTAAAAAATTTCACTTAATTGTTAGACCAGTGCTTGTCCTGTCGTCTTGCTTCGTGTTTTGTGAATTTATAAATATATATATATATATATATATATATATATATATATATATATATATATATATATATATATATATATATATATATATATATATGTGTGTGTGTGTGTGTGTGTATACGTGTTTTTCAACTAAAAATTTCACTTAATTGTTAGACCAGTGCTTGTCCTGTCCTCTTGTTTCGTGTTTTGTGAATTTATATATATATATATATATATATATATATATATATATATATATATATATATATATATATATATATATATATATATATATATATATATGTGTGTGTGTGTGTGTGTGTGTGTGTGTGTGTGTGTGTACAGAAAAAAACAATGCACCACGCAAGATTGCAACCGATCAATGAAACGGATTTCTTGTTCTGATAATGAAACTAGTAAGACGTTTTGTCAATTTGTGCGCTACCTAACGATGGATCTTTAATCTCACTAAGAAAGGTCTTGGGTGGTCACATTACCAGGTGAGTACGGAAACAAACTGCTCAAGAACTTCCCATCTTCCTCCTTGTCATACAGGTTTCCATGACTCAGTTGAATTAAACCCCGAATGTGAATCTTTGTCGATTCGTATTCGTTGTCGCTACTGAATCCTATCAGAAGTAAGGAGCATCAAGATCTTGTCCACGTCATCTTCATTCTCTGGCTTCAAAATTCCTGCATGTGAAAACAAACGGAGAAAGAAGAAAAAAAAGATGCAATTAACAAGAAAGCTCGTTACACATAATTTTAGAAGTGTTCACCCTCACTGTCATTAACTATCCTTCACTAATTCACAGCCCCACATGTGCACCTATGCGATATGTAATGCGAAATGCGCTGCTTTAAAATATAAATGAATGCTGTAGCACCTGTTCAATAAATTAATGTTTGCTGCCGAAGCTGTGATCTCAATCCACGCCACACCACGTAGCGTCGCTAACATCTCGCGTGAAAATGTAGCAGCAAACATCTTCCACGGAATCAATAATACGACGCCCGGAAGGCTTTTCGCAATAATCACAAGGTTCCTTGTGCATTCACCTAAGACAACTCCCGAACAAAAACGATTGTATTTCTCTTTCTTCTAATACAATTGCAGACCAGACCTAATGTTTCACGCAACGTATAAGTGTCTGTGCATGTCACCTTGCATTGAATTCCTCGACTAATTTATTGACACCTCCACCAAGCCCCCAATGAAGGTGCATATTGTTGTCATCAAACTTTAGTCAGACTTTTTTCTCTCCGTCAGGACATCCTGCACACAGTGCCGCTTTCTGGACGAGCCCAGTAACTAGTCGCGGTGGAGACGCTGGCGCATGGATGCAGGTGACGCACCTGCATCCGGATCTCGAAAAGATTGATCTTCAGTGCACTCCCTGCGTCCCCATCTGACTGGAGGCATGGCTTGAACAGCACCACCACTTTAGCTGAAGCCAAAAGTAATGTCCGAAGTGAATGTACACAATTTAACACAAGGCACACTATGAATGACACTATGAAGGCAAACGCTGTACATCTGACGGTTGCAGTGGGGTTGTCCTGTCATGGACGTATAAAGACATTGGCTAGGCGACGCAGAGGCGGCTCTCGAGGTTCACTTCACACCACTGCCATCCACTTTTATTGCGATAGCAATTATATGGACACTCGCGGCTGGTTTTCGCCGTCGGCGTCGGCGTCATTTGCCGTATATGTATATGTATATATATAACCGGCCCCGCCCGTCGTTCGTGAGCGTGAAAAGACGCGAGGGGGGGGGGGGTCCCTCGAGCGACCTTCGATTTTACGAGCGGGGGCGCGCGCGTTATCTCCCCTTCTCGGCGGCCGACAGCGGGCGGGGGGGGGGGGGGGGGGCGACGTTCGATTTTACGAGCGCGGGCGCGGGCGCGCGCGTTATCTCCCCTTCTCGGCGGCCGACAGCGGGGGGCCGCTGTACCCTTCTACGTACTGCGCTCTCAACGCGAAGAGAATTCTCTTAAACAAGCGTTTTCTAGAGTTGCGTGAGATCGGATCCAAAAAGAGTTAGCTGCCAGCCTCACTTCATATAACATTACAATTTTTTGCTATCGCATTCATTGCTTCACCCTTGCGGTGAAACTGTGACTTTTTCTATTAAGACGCCTGGAAATCCCGCATGGTGTCGTTTATGCTATCTCTCTATTCCACAGGCTACTCGAGCCCGAGGATTGAAAACCAGCATTTCAACTGGTAAACTATTTAACTATAAACTACACATGGCTAGACCAGTGGATTCATCGATATTTCCTTAATATAAAGCGTAGCAAGAGGCGTATGAGATAATAATTGTAGCTGCTGATATATTTGTGACACTGATTCCACTCTACATTCTGTTTTTTTTTATGTAGACTGAAATGTAGGTGTATTGTCATGTGATGTCGCGATACTGTGAAACTCATGTGCATTGACGTGGTGATTACGTTGGCCTTAGTGGCATATCGGGTGTGATGCAAACACCATCCTATCATCCACGCATCAAGGGTTTGCATATCGGTCGGGGCGCAATCAAAGAAAAAACACGTGGGTTAAGATTTGAGTGCAAGTTAATGGACCTCCCCTAGTCCAAATGTATCTAGAGTCACCAACTGCGGCGTGGCACATTACCATATTGTGGTTCTTTCACGTAAAATACCAGTAATCAAAATTGCATCAAGGATTGTGTTTCGTGAGGGCGTGAAGGAACACGAATTCCACTACGACAATGGTTCCGAATATTGACCATGAATAAACCAAAGTCCACGTGCCTACCCCCTCTTGCTTGCACTTCTCTCATACGCTTCTCAGTGAAAGAACCTCTGAGCACAAACCATGCCTTCTTCTCTGTTGACTGTGGAAAGAAAGGACACAGAGCGGCCACTTGCAAGAAATCTCCTGTAAGTAAAATGAGTATGGAAATACCAACCAGGTACACGCAGGATGTTTGCACACGCTAAGCCGGAATCGATTACCTGGCGGCACCGTAGGGTCAACATTGTCTGGCCAAACAGTGTTTTATTTTTTGTTCTTGTGCACTGGAGTCGGAAAGAAGGATTGTTCTGTGCCGTATTAGCATCTATCGGATATTTGTGGAGTCTTTTTTTTCCTCCGTACTTCTTTACTCGGTGTTTTTTTTTCTGAATCCGCGTGAGGGAGGCTTGCTTCAGACTTTCGATAGCCATGAAGAAAGACAGAACACCGCCAAAGGTACACAAAAGTGGACTTCTCTTTGCATGGCCTCTTTGTACCTATGCTTGATGATAATGCGTACAATACTCAGAAAAGGAGTTGACACAAATACCCTCTACTGATCATTCTCATAGTATTGTTATGTTCTTTCGACAATTTTATTACGACTGCTCAAAATTATTATACAGAATAAACAAGACATTAACTTAGCACCGGAACCCGAACAGCGGCAAGCATTCGCAGTGGTATAGCGCGCGCCTTCCAGTCGTCACCATTGACAGGCGCTCATATATATGAGCAATGTTGTTGAACCGCTTGCGTGCCACTGTCAATTGCGTGCGACTCCGAATGCTTAGCACATTTCGGGTTTCATTTCACCGCAGATAGTGCAGCACACGCACGCGTTGCCGATGTACTTGCATCATTGCTTAAAGTTAAAAAAAAACAATTCCTTATTTCAAAGTAAAAACGCTAAAAAGGCAGGTTTGCTAGTTCACAAACTACGGGCCTCAAATGACATTGTACTATTCAGGATTACTGGGAACGATTCAGAAAACTAGAGACAGACCACGGTTATAGGTACCAACTAACACCCTTAAGTATTGAAAAGTACTTGCTTCTTCATTTCAATGTGACAGGGCCTTACTGACAAAAAGTGTTCGACGTGCTACCGGATAGTGGAAGTCGCGCCTATATACACTGGAATGTCGTCTAACGTAGTCGACGTTTCTCGTCTAGTGCGTCCGCTACACGGAATGCCACGTACAAATTCTGAAACATGCGCGAGCATGAGCGATGAAGCTGGGTCCTATGATAATGCTTATAAAAAGCCGACGCGTTGCACCAAAGATCGGATTATCGAGGACTCACGACTGTGGTGGCCTTTATCGTTTTGCTGATAGTGCTTCTGACTGGTTCAACTAGTTTATTGGCTTTGCTTTTATTGGCTCTGCTCAGCAGCAGCTCGGTCAACAAGGCGTCTTTACCAGTCCCTTAGCTGAACACTTCACCATTACAACTACATGACAATGTTCACCAAGTTCGTCCATTGATACCAAGGCCTGTGCAGTGTTTTAACTGCGAGAAGATTGGTCATGTGAATGGCGTTTGCAGAAATTCCGCAGTGTGTCCCCGCTGCACCGAACCTCACGCAGAAGACAACTGGAATGCAACTACGCTGAAGTGCCCTAACCGCCATGGTTCCCACAGTGCTTCCTCCAATGACTGTCCTCAGACTGAGAAGGAGATTTCTATTCTGAAACAGATGGTGAGAGACAGCTCAACTCGCAAAGAGGCGGCGGAAAAGGGGAGGGGTAGACGGCGTCGCCGTCCAAGACAGAGCACAATGTATCAATCAATGAGAAAGTCGGATCCTGAAGTAACACTGCTAGGTGTTCCCAGCGTGGCGAAGACCAACGCTGAAATATCGACCACCTGGCGCTTTTTGCCCTCCAGTGACGTCGCGTAGTGCACGGGCTTCTACCATTTCGCCTCCATCGAAATGCGAGTGTCGCGGCCGGGATCGAACCTGCGACCTTCGGATCAGCAGCCGAGCACCGTAGCCACTGCTCCACCATGGCGGACAATCCAGTCAAAGAATGTATAAGGGAATTTATTTGTAGAAAGTGTGATATAAATTAGAAGTAATTAAAGTGGACGAAGCGATGACTTGCCGCCGTTAGGGACTAAGCCTGCTACCCTCAAACGTCGCGCATCAGTGCCCTTCTTCAGCTCATTAAAATATTGGCGAAGTATTCACAGAATAGCGTGATAATGGATATGTACGTCCACGCGAGTCGCGATGACTTGAAGGGTGAATTTGACATAAAATATTACAGGCGAATTTTCCTTACAAGCACAACAAGAACTGTCGAGTGGATCAGTTCTCCCATTCCTTATTATGGTAAAAAAAAGACGATAGTCATCAGCAAAAAAAAGTCGGTAGTAACGGAGCGCATGTGAAACAGCTATACGGCGATGTGTCGTAATCTAATAATCGCAACCTGTAAGGTTTTAGTACTAGCTTACCAAGGTTCTCCATTTCATGGCCCTTAATTGATTAGGCGACTCCCGCCAAAGCCTTAACCGACGCGATGCTCTAATACCTGCTTCTAATGCCCGTTTTCCCCGCATTATTAATCCAAATCAGGCTTTTGAGGAACGTGGCCTTGGAAATTCTGCGAGTTTTGTCACACAGTTGGGAGAGTTTGCGATTGCGTCGATGCGAAGAACCGCCGACGCCTTCGCAGCCGTTTCTAATTTGCAGCCAGCTGTTTACACCTCGCGTTTTAAATGTCAATGCAGCCAAAGCACGGCCTACGGCAATGTGCAAAGTCCTTCCGCTATCGCGTAACGAAATAATCGGTTTCCAACCGATGTTTTAGATGTGAAGCATCTTATGGCGAAGCTTAATCCGGTGGTGGTGGTGGTGGTGGTGGTGGTGTGCCGCGTGCCCACCCTTACTGCGCATGCGCAAACAGTTAAAGAAAAAATAAAAATAAAAAACCTCCTCTCCCCCCTCTCTCTCCTCTAGGCATCCCTCCCCACGGCAACCACACCCCTCACTGCGCATGCGCCTCCCTTCCTCTCTCCCCTCTTACACTCCCCCCCTCTCTCCATCCCTGCCCGCGGCGTCTAACTCCCCCCTGCGCATGCGCGTCCCCCCCCTCTCTCTCCTCTCCTACGCTCCCCCCCTCTCTCCTCTACGCATCCCTGCCCACGGCATTCACACTCCCACTGCGCATGCGTGTCACCCCCCTCTCTCTCCTCCGCTTCCCCCTCTCTCGCCTCGCGACGCCGACGCAGGCAGCGTCTGCTAGCGAGTTTCTTGGTTGAAAAAACCGACTGCTCGCGCTGCACAACCGTTCACTGGCCATCCCGTATATATGGCAATGGATCTTGACCTCCAAGGTGGTGCCGGTGGAAGATTTCTCCTGTGCGTTGTTGAACAATAAAAATTCGCAGCGTGCGCGTTAACTAAAAGCGGAGTGCGGGTCTCTGTGTCCAGTCGGAGTCTTCTGTCTCTCATTGCCCATTAGCAGCGATTGGCATGTTCCAGTAGGAAACACCGCTCCATCACTGCGTGCTTTGCGCCTCCTCAGTTTTCTCTCCTGCGCAACGCTGCGATAGGGCCAGCGTCAACGCCACCGCCAGTGTAAGCGTTAGCGCCCGCTGCTTCACATCTACACATGGTTCCCTTTAGCGGGAGATGGTGTAATTTTTTCGCTCGACCTCGCCGCGTGGTTCACCGGCCGCTCACAGGCAATGAAGCGATTGGAATTTTTATCAGCTTTTCGGCTTTCGCCCCTTCGACGCTAAGTGCGGATGCGTCTTTGTAGCAGTCATGCGTGTGTTAGCTGTGCAAGGGAGGTGACGAAAAAGGAACCTTCATTAGGCAAGTCGCTGATGTCAAATGCACGCAGCGAGGCCCCACTTCCTTCTCTTGTTTTTCCACATTTCTTGCGAGGAGAACCTTCTAATAAGCGCGCACGTAACTTCATCATAACGCCATTGTAAATGCACTGAAAACGAGGCACCGTTGAAAGTGCGCTGCAGTGTACTGCATGGAAACGACAATGGTCGGCGTGAAAAGTTAAGGAAGTCCACTTGGCTCGTCGAGAAAGAAATACGGTAGTGGTGGCTGTGAAAAAAAAACAGCGTCGAGGGCCGCCGGAACTCTCATTAGGGACAACGAAATGAAAGTGAGCCACCCCATTTTATGGGCGCTCATTCAGGAAACTGCAACGTCACGAGAGAACAAGCACAATGGTCGATGAGACAAACGGGGACAGCACGCTGGCTGCGCTAATTACACTCCCATTCAACACGAACACACACGAGGCGACGAAAAGCGCAGCCACACATTACAAAACAAGTGTCTTTGGATTGTGTCCCTGCTTTCGTTTGCGTAATCATGTCTCTTTCAACACGTTTACGCGTTTTCTCTCCATCAAAAATCCGCCGCCCTGGTGAGCACATCGCGGCAGGAACTCTCAACCGGAACAGTTCCCACACAGTTCATATGAGGCTTGAATGTTCGCGGACCATACTCCTGCATCCCTGCAGCCCGGACCACGTTCTGACTGCATGTCGTGTAATCTAAATGCGCCATGCTCCAGTAAGCCTGGACGCGAGGCGAGCATGCGGATGAGAGGCTTATGCGACCTCGAGATAAAACATAAATTCTCTGCAGGAAATGACTCTGCGGCTTCTACGAGACGAGCTTTCGGACCGCGCGATGTTATGCTGCTTCCGACAATGGTTGAATGCTGTTACGCTGCAAATGGCAATGTACACACGACCTTTTGTGTCTGGTCCGTGGAATTCCCCTAGCTTGTCAGAATGTACCCATAAGTCTCTTGTGCGTGCTGCGCTATATCTATGAAAAAAAGAGAGTCTGCTGTATGCATGATTTTGCCTCCTCAAGCGCGAGTGCATATACATTCTGGCAAACATGTAAATTTGCATTGTCTTCTTTGTTTAGGGGCGTTACCTCAAGTGTAATGTTCCCTTTTTTTTTTGGGGGGGGGGGAGGAGGGGAGGTTGTGGTTTATGGTAAAAGCTGATGTGTTTGTGCTTGCGGAAGCCATGCCTTGGTCCTGCTAACAGAGCTTCATATAAATTGGGAGAACTGACTGCGTATTCAGCTGGTAATTACGAAACTGCTGCACTAGTTAATATTTGGTGTATATAACGGTACTAACTACAGCTATAGCCATCAAATAATTTCGTTTTAATGTTGTGCACAGCCCCTCACTGCGTTGATGGCAATGTGTCTAAAACAAGCACTGCCTATTCCAGATCGCACATACGCAATATCGATTATTCATTAGTGAAAACATATTTAATGACACACAAATTGCAACGCTCAAACGACAGGTATCATTCCAGTAATTCCGACTCCAAGTCCAGCTACAAGAAACAATTTTAAGGCGCCTTAATACCCCACACTCGCGTCTGTCCGTCCGTGCCCGGGCACGGTGCCAGCTGTGGCTTCTCGCCCTCACACTCTCTCAGCAGTCACGTGGTGGCAGAGCGGCGCATAGCAACAGTTCCGCAGCCAAAGCTGTGGACTCCGCCCCCCCCCCCTTTACATTCTCTCATTCTCTTTTACCCTCTCACGCCACTGCTGAGAGAGGGTAAAAAAAAGAAGGAAAGAAAAAAAAAGAAAAAAAAAGACATCGCACGATCAGTCGAATAGCCACAGGCTTTCACCTAACACACTTTTTTATGCTGTTTCGGAATCTGAACTAAACCTAATTCGTCGAGTTCGTCAAGTGCACTTTAGAGGGCAACTCATTTTGGGCTGCGATGACCCAACCGGGCTAGCAGGAAGTAAATACCTTATAAACTATTAAACTTTCAAAATGCTTTTTGCCTGATAACTGGATCACCTCTACGAGCCTGCCGTCATCAGTATTGGCATGGACAAGTGAACGTATTTAGAAACAGGTGACACCACAGCCATTTGATCGTCAGCCCGTGAATTCAAAGAATGCTACGTTGACGATGCCTTGTGCATTCTGCTCTGGGTTGAGCAGCGCTGCGTCTAGGCGTTGTCACAATACTTAAAATTTGCTCGTCAAAATACTTGGAACTTTTCAAATACGCTTGCCTTGATCATTTGCACTTAATGCAGGGTTTAAGCTCGCTGAGCAAGTTGCGATAGAGTAAAAGCAGCGCCACTCCGTTTATGGATAAGTAGCTGCGGGATGTTTTCAAAAAGTTACGGTCTGGACGCATGAGCAACGTATTGAAATGTTGTATCAATTCATGCAAGCAGGAGAGAAATGGAAATTTTAAGGGTTTTTTTTTCTTTGTTAGACATAACATTACTGAGAACTAATAGACAGTAATGCCAAGGAAAGTATAGGGGTTGGTATTAGTAGTAAATGAAATGTAAATTTGAAGAAAGAAAAGTGGACGAAAAGATAACTTGCCGCGGGCAGGGACCGAACCTGCGACCTTCGAATAACGCATTCAATGCTTTACCAACTGAGCTACTATGCAAACAGGTAACTCGTTGAGCAAACGCGGCCGTTGCAGAAAGCGAAACGAACTTCGTGCGCTCTATCGCTTCTAAGCGAACTCAATCGCGAGAACGCCGCCCATACAAAGGCATGAACCATTTGCTGAGGCTTTTGTAAAAACTCGCAGTTTCACCGCAAGTGCGTAGCAATGAATTCGTTAGCAAAAAATTGGAATGCTACACAAAGCAAGGCTAGGAGCGAACTCTACAAAACGGTGGTGCAAAGGAATACGGCCGCTCCAGGTAGCGAAGCAGTTTTCTTGCGGTCTCTCATCTCAAAGGAAAGTACGCAGAGGCGAGAGCACAGTCCGTAGAAGGGTATGCGAGTCGTATGCTGACGTGCGAGTCGTATGCTGACCTAAAGGCACACGATAAAGCTTTTTTGAACAGGCGTGGCATTTACAGAGGCTGCCTTTTGCGTGTACCTTCTGAGTTTACTTGCAACATGGTTCATTTTGTTGCGGCGGCAAAAAATATTCTCGTGGCGACGAAGTCCAAGAAACTGCTTAGAAAGATCAGTTTAGTTTGGAAAGGGCAGCCTTCTTAAGTTGCTTATTTCTGTTGCTTCTTGTTCACCGATATATCTCTCATCATCGTCCTCTTCTAGTCGAACTTATCGAAACCTACCATACTCTTTCGATATGAATCGTTTATGTCGGCTAGTGTTGGTAAAAAAGGCCAAGTTCTGCTGTCTATTTGCCGCGACCTCACGTACATTCTTCAGCGTTTACCACTTGATGACGATAACCAATATATGTGCCTAGCAGTAAAGAAAAACAGTTACCTTCGCTGTTGTGGGCGACTGCCTGTATCCATCAGCTACATGTCATGACAAAATGCCACGAGGCATCCTGCCATCAACTCCTGATCCATGCGTCATCGTTGGAGTCTTCAACTCATTATACACTCTGGGGAAGCACGAATGTAATGCAGGTATCTGATATATTTTACCTCTGAGAATAAGCATTGCTTGTTAAATGCTTGCAGACATACGTGTTTACGTGGCTCCACGTGCAGCAGCTGCTTTGATTTCCTTTCCGTATTACGAAGCCTAGTCAGGCGTGTTCAGTTATCTGCAGACATAGAAACGGATGGTGGGTGTGATGAAATTCACCAGGTTTGGGCCCAGGACCACTCAGCAAGGAACTGAGTCGACTCACGAGTGCACACACACACACAGAATATATTTACAGAGAAAGACGGAACTCTCCCTAATCGAGTACATGCAGTCCTATCTGTAATAATTGTCCCTGAATGAGAATAGTCTCGCCGTGTTCGAAGGCTTTTCCGACGCTGACGCTGGTTGCTCGGAGACGGCACGTCGTCGGGCTCGTTCACCTTCAGCAGGTCAGTCGGTACTCGCCAGGCCACGGCTCTCTGCCACAGCAGTAGCAGAACTCGGTAGTTCAGCCGCTCTCGGCCTCCACGTTGGTCCCGGCCGCTCACCGGGGTCGTGCCAGCTGCTCGGAACGGCAGCTGCAGCAGCGGCCCACAGCACACGGGACACGATCGCCGCTGTGTACGGCAGCGAGGACAGCGTCACCTCGCCTGATTCCTGTGCCAGTCGCCCAGCCGGAATGCAGGCCTCGTTCGTCGCGGTTGCTCAGCCGTCAGGACCAGCAGCCGGAACCCCTGCGCATCGCCTGGTCCCTGGCCAGTCGCCCAGCCGGAGTGCAGGAACGGTAGAGCGCCTCGAGGGTGTCGCCTAGTTCTCCGGACCGGACGTCCAGCCGAGAACCATCTGTCCTTGACCGCTGCGCTGCCTCGAACCACCGCACGCACCGGAGCACGCGTCGCACGCGCACCCACTTCGTTCTCCTCTTCATCGCCCCCCGCACGGCGACCACTTAATTGTTCTTCGCGCCTCTGTATCATGACAACCCCCCGTTTAAGAAAGTTGTTCACAACTTTTATGACGTGACGAAGAGGCGGGAAAATGTCACAAAGTTCTACCGAACGAACTAAAAGTACACTTGTACGCCTTTCCTGGAAGGCCAGGAAAGATGATCTGAAAATCTTTCAACAAATCAAGTACCTGCGAACGCTGTTCAACACTCAGATGCCCTGATAATTGTACATCAACTGTCATCTGCGTGCGAAATAGGCTAGAGGAAGGAATCTCCTTTGAGCTTCCTTCGCTTGGCTGTTTCTCGTTCACTTCCGGAGGCCCTTGGTCGACTTTGGTTATGACCGACACTTGCTGCACTGGTAAAGGTTCGCGTTCCTCGTACTTTTTTAGCATATTGATGTGGAAGATTTTCCTCTTTCCACTTATCTCAAGAACGTAGTCGACTTCATTCTTCCGTTCGACTACGTCAAATGGACCTTTCCATTGCATGAGGAGTTTGTTCGAATCTGTCGGCAAAAGAAGTAGTACTTTATCCCCAACGTTTAGCTTTCGAGGACGGCTCTTTCGGTCAAAGTACGTCTTTTGTTTTGCGCGAGCTCTCTCCAATTCGTCATGCGCAAGTTGACATGTCTCTTCAAGGCGGTTTCGAAGGTCAACCAAGTAAGTATAGGTAGTGCGAATTTCGCCGTCAAGATCTTCATTGCTCCACAGCTCCTTCAACACCGTCAATGGTCCTCTCACGTGCCGACCATAAATGAGCTGAAAAGCCGAGAAGCCCAAGCTCGCTTGCGGCACCTCTCTGTAAGCGAAAAGGAGTGGGGCGAGATACCTGTCCCAGCATCGTGGCTTTTCCTGGCACATCCTCTTCAACATCGTTTTGAGCGTTCCATTAAATTTCTCTACGAGCCCATTTGCCATGGCATGGTAGGGGGGTCGTTCGAAGAAACTTGATGGCAAGAAGACGGCCCACTTCTTCCATGAGTTCTGCTGTGAAACTCGTTCCTTGGTCGCTTACGATTTCCTTCGGTAACCCGACTCGTGAGAACATCTCAATTAGTCCTTCCGCTACATGCACAGCATCAATTGCGGGTAAAGCAATGGCATCCGCATATCGGGTGGCAAAATCAATAAGAGTTAAAATATAACGGTTGCCACGGTCCGACTTCGGTGAGAACGGACCGATTAAATCGACTGCAACACGCTCGAACGGCGTACGTATAACAGGCATGTTGCCCAGAGGCGCAACACCAATTTTCCCTTTTGGTGTCGTTCGCTGACACTTATCGCAGGACTTCACGAACCGTTTCACGTCGCCATGCAGATCCGGCCAGTAAAAATCTGCTAAGATTCGATCTGTCGTGCGCCAAATGCCTTGGTGCCCTGCCATAAGGCTCTCGTGGCCGACTTCAAGGATATGTCGTCTGAAGATCTTCGGTACGACGAGCTGGTTAAAGCTCCAGCCGGTCGCAAGACAGTACTGTCGGTAGAGAAGTCCACCTCTCTCGCGAAACGTATAGCTGTGGCCTTTCGGTGACTTGAAGTCTTTACCGACTCTAGCAAACACGGCCTTCAATGATTTGTCCTTCTGTTGCTCGTCGCAGAACTGGTCTTCTGTCACGTCGCACCATTTTATCGTCGGCACAGACAATGGAGTTATTTTGTCCTCGTGTGGTTTCACCGTAGCAGAAACGTAGTGAGGATTCTCTACAACCGCCACACTGCAGTTTCGCGTCGTATTATCCCTCTGGTCGACTGCAACAGGCTTCCATTGAGGATCCGGCTTGTGAGGATCTCTGACACCCGGTAGGTTACCAAGCACCAAATCGTAGAGCGGCTTGTCCATACATAGTGCTGTTACCTCTCCTACGAAGTATGGGGTGTTTACGGGAAGCTTGGCCTCTGGTACTTCTATAGTAGAACCATCAATGAGCAGGACTCTGCTACTCTTCCCGGTTAACCGTTCATTCGGAACCAGATCTCTTCGAATAATTTCAGTATTACTGCCCGTATCTCGAAGAACCCTGGCTGTCTTACCCAGAACTTCCCCTTGAACTACTGGCATCCCTTTCACAAGAAATACGGGTTTTCTTTCATTCAAGCTTTCATTAAGAGGTTCCCGTTTCTTTCCTTTTTTCCCTCCGCCAGTTTTTCCACTCGAAGGAAAGCTGGGGCGGTTCTCGTTCACTACACACGCGGAACTTTTTTCTTTTTTGTGCCTTGATGCTCCAGCACTCGTCGCTCTTGTGGCCTATTTTCCCACAAACTTTGCGCTTCGTCACTTCTTTAACTCGGTTACGACATTCATGTGCTTGATGCCCTAGGCGCTTGCATAGCATACACCTTGGCAGGGGTTTCTTAGGAGCATTGTCAAGACTCTTGTAATCTTTTGAGTCGTCTCGACCCTTTCCGAGATTTGTTAAGTTTTGTGCTTCCATGAAGCGATCAGTAGCGTCAGCTAACTGTTGCAGTGACTTGCACTCACGTTCCTTCAAAAATATTGTTAGCTTTGCATGGCAACAGTGGAGAAACTGTTCGGCGAGCATGTGGTCTCGAAGACCATCGAACGTTCTAGGTACATCGGCCATGTCAATCCAGTGGTCGAAGTACCCTGATAGTCTCGCAGCTTACTGCCTCCCGGTTTCTCCATCTTCAGCTCGTGCCTTGCGAAATTTCTCTTGATACCCTTGCGCAGTGAATCGAAACCTCTGCAACAAGGCTTTCTTTACCTTCTCATAGTCTAGAGAATCTGTGGCAGTCATTCGGCCAATTACCGTCAAAGCTTCACCACTCAAACACATGCTCACAGCTAATGCCCATTTCTCTTGCGGCCAGCCTTGTCCTGTTGCCACGCGTTCGAATCTTTGCAAGTGGGCATGCAAATCATCCCGTCGCTCATCGAACAATGGAAGCAACTTCTGTGGATTGAGTAATGAAGAGGAGCTACTCGACTGAGCCACAGAATCAGAGCTAGCTGTTGCATCTACCCTGGGAGCTCTTTCTTGAAGCTTTAGCTTCAGCTCAAGGATTTGCTTCGCTCTTTCATCTGCTTCCTTGCTCGCCTCTCGCTCAGCAGCACGTTCATCCCTTTGCCTCGCCTGTTCTGCCTCAACCCACTTTTTCAACTCTGCGCCTGAGAGACCTAGCTGTAAGCCAACAGCGGCTAACTTATCCGTCTCCATACTCGGACCGACTACCGTGAGGGTGCACTCGAGAGACGATAATTTCCTTCGGCGTTTCTACGAGCGGTATCCTGGCAGGCTCGCCAGATTGTGATGAAATTCACCAGGTTTGGGCCCAGGACCACTCAGCAAGGAACTGAGTCGACTCACGAGTGCACACACACACACAGAATATATTTACAGAGAAAGACGGAACTCTCCCTAATCGAGTACATGCAGTCCTATCTGTAATAATTGTCTCTGAATGAGAATAGTCTCGCCGTGTTCGAAGGCTTTTCCGACGCTGACGCTGGTTGCTCGGAGACGGCACGTCGTCGGGCTCGTTCACCTTCAGCAGGTCAGTCGGTACTCGCCAGGCCACGGCTCTCTGCCACAGCAGTAGCAGAACTCGGTAGTTCAGCCGCTCTCGGCCTCCACGTTGGTCCCGGCCGCTCACCGGGGTCGTGCCAGCTGCTCGGAACGGCAGCTGCAGCAGCGGCCCACAGCACACGGGACACGATCGCCGCTGTGTACGGCAGCGAGGACAGCGTCACCTCGCCTGATCCCTGGGCCAGTCGCCCAGCCGGAATGCAGGCCTCGTTCGTCGCGGTTGCTCAGCCGTCAGGACCAGCAGCCGGAACCCCTGCGCATCGCCTGGTCCGCATCGCCTGGCCAGTCGCCCAGCCGGAGTGCAGGAAAGGTAGAGCGCCTCGAGGGTGTCGCCTAGTTCTCCGGACCGGACGTCCAGCCGAGAACCATCTGTCCTTGACCGCTGCGCTGCCTCGAACCACCGCACGCACCGGAGCACGCGTCGCACGCGCACACACTTCGTTCTCCTCTTCATCGCCCCCCGCACGGCGACCACTTAATTGTTCTTCGCGCCTCTGTATCATGACAGTGGGGACAGTATTACCAAATATTTCAACAGCACTTTCCCCTTCCGAAATATGCGACATCACCGAAATAGTGTGCTGGACAAATTGCGCTCTTTTTGTGGTCTTCAATTACATTTCGCAGTTAGGTGCCAACACTTCTTAAACGAAGATTGATGTCGTCTGGAAATCTTAACTTGCTGAAACATTCACTCTGAATCTTTATTTCAATGTCTTCCGGTTCTTGTCCTTTGAGTATTTCTTCTAAGCACGCAGGTAACAATATTGGAACGCTTTCATGCTTTCGCCTGACTTCTCTCTCGATCGGAAATTTCGTGCTTTTTTGTGCATAAGCACCAAAGCTTTTGAATTTTCTTGGTGTTGACTGAGATATTCGCATGTGTTGCAAGCGTTCATGGAGGCGCAATTCCTTGTAAACTGCTGGCATCGCCATAAAATAGAATGTATTTTGCATTTTTAGTTTATGTAAGCGATATAAAGTTTCTTCTGTGCTGGCAGAACTCTCATTTACTTCATTAAGCATTGGTATTCATTCCATTGAATTGTCGACTTTATAAAGGGCTTCGTGTTTTCGGAGTTTATTTTGGAGATTTAATTTGGCGTTTATCGGAGTTTCTCGTATATCCACAATTCTCCAAAATTCAGAGTTTAGTTTTGCGTTATTTTCAATCCTCCAATATCGTAGATGAAATGATATTTGAACACGTAAACATCAGAACACGCGAAGCGTATTTTGGGTGCCTGGAAGGTTTGAAAGCACTAACACGTATACACAGAAGCACAACTACTTACATGCTAAACACTACGTTGTGCGTATTACAACCCGAAAGCTCGTCGAAATCAACGCCAGGGTATTTTGCGAGGTTGCTGTTACTGACGGAAGAGCACTCATGTCAGCTGATGATTCCCCGCTTTGAGAATGCCCTCTCAAAGTTTGAACCAGAAGACTCAGCACGCAGCGAGATGGCACTGGCAACTGGACAGTGTGAGGTATCCAAAACGACAGTGATTCAACAATTTTACTTATTAGGTGCGAAGCAGCTATTTGACTCACGTGTGTAACGCCGTACGTTACGTAAGTCCGTACGAATGCGGCGCAACGCGTTCCCCTCGCCGTAGGTGTTGGAGCGTTGCCAAGTAGGTCACGCTTCCCTCGCAGGTGCGCGCTGACGTCACTCTCTCCCTCACTCGCAGCATGCTCGCGGCAGCGCCCGCAGCTGCCGGCTGCTCCGCCCGCTCGCAACAACTCTGACCCGCCTCCCGTGTCTTTGCGTTTCAAACAAACGTTTACTCGAGTAAACGCTACACCGAGTTTCGCTTCAAACCGTTCTTCCAGCACCCGCGTCGACGCCCGTTTCAACCGGGTCAACGCCGTGCGCACCGCTGCTGCTTCGCATCTCATCAGGGTTCCCTTCGGGGAGATGGTCCAAGTTTTTTCATAGCTCCCACAGTTTGCGAAATCACTCATGAGCTCCCTCATGTCGACAGTCTCAATAAACACTAACTTAAAACTGGGCGCATAGGTTTCGCACGAGCTGACTAGCTCATGCTTCACATTTGGATTCATAATTTGAACAATGTACTAAAACGATGCACTTGTGTACTGCAGTGCATCGCGCAGGTACCTCTCAACTACACGCTGCCACTATTCCGCGACAGCAGCGTATTATCCAAGGACGTCTGCGACAGTCGTTGAGTGGTCATTCTCGTCCAGGAGACCCAACATACTTGCGACATCTCACATGAAGACCTCAGATTGGTCACGCCATTGACTGAGGAGCGCGTGCAACTGAACCTCCGGTAGGGGGTAAACTTGGTGTACCAATATACATAGGCTTGCACAGGGTGCTCTACATGGGGGGTGAGGGGGGACAAAATGTCATCGCAGAGCCCCCCGCCCCTTCCCCTCCGCCGCCATTGGTCGATTACAAAGGACCCCATTCTTCACAATGAAAGAAAAAAACAAAGGAAATGAAGCTGTGACGTGCTTCAGACAATGGGAAAAATTCGAAATGTCAAAAACTTTACTGGCGAGTTTTTATTAGATCCTTTCGGATTGATTGGAAAACACAAAAGCCTTTTTAGAAGCTATACATAGTTTATTTTTATTTTTTATTTATTTATTTATTTTTTTTTGCTGACAGATTCCTTAATAACTACATAAGACATGTATTTATTTCATTGCTTAGTAGCCTTCCTCAATTCACGGTTCTCTGCTGGTTCAATAAGGACAACCATGTATATTATTCTATTTCGATTTGCTTTCGTGTTTTGTTTGTGTGTAACACTGAAATTAAGTTGATTGACTTACAGAAGCTCATAACATGTTCGTGTCTATTTTAGCATTTAGTTATAAAATGCTATATCAAATGTCTGGTAAATTTGAAGTTTATCGCAGTGTGTTGGATCAAAGATGGCGTGGGAACTCCATTTAACACATTTGTGACTGTTCAAACTCACAGTTATCCCGAATTTTCTAGGCGCTTCTTTGCTGGCAACGCCTTGTATAGAGTCGTTATCAAGTGTCAGGTAGTTGCACATTGAGCCTCAATGCAACTGAGGTAGTAAGAGCGGTCATAGCCTTCCTAAAAGCCACTGAACTGGATGCGCGGCTATAGCATGGCGCTAACTCGACGGGACTGTGTATATTCACCTCCCTAACTCACCATCATCCTTCATTACTTTTACAGCGAACGCTGTATATGGCTAGGAGAAACGAAAAACCGCTCGGCATCTGTGTCACGAGCGGTCTCCATTGGCTGTGCTATCAGTTACGTCGTTCTGAGCGCCGCACCAAAGCTCGCGCGCCATTGGCGCGCGAGCTTCGGTACGGCGCTTGCAAGGTCAAACGCTTGCAGCCACGGGGCGCCCTCTGCCGCGCCGAAGAAACGGCGTTGCCGGCAGCACAGCGTCGACGTGATTGCGGGAGCGCGTTCGCCGGGGCGAAAGTTCGGTTTGGGCGAGAGTTTCTCCAGCGGCACTTTGGCTTCGGCTGCGACGTCTGTGACCGCCTGTGGTTCGACCACAACTTGGCAACGATAATTGTAGAAGGCTTCAGTGCAGCGTCGGGTTGAACCCACTGCTAAACACCGGGGCCGCACATTTCAGCTTCGCTGGTTAACCATTTGTACGGAGTGCTTGGGCGGTGATTTTTCCTTCCTGTTCCCCTTCCCCAGTGTAGAGTAGCGAGTTAGAGCATACTATCGCTCAGGCCGACCTCTCTGCCTCTCTGTAAATAAACAACTCTATCTCAGCAATTAGAAACGTTACTGATCATTCAGATTCGGCCATACAGTGAAACTCGCAATGTCCGAGCGACAACATATTCGACAACACAAGCTAGTTCCCCTTCGTATTCGGGAAGCTGCTACAGCAGAAGCTTCTGCAAGGTTTGTGGGGCCCAGAATTTCGGACTTCATTAGGGTCGGGTAAGCAAGACGGAAAAAAATAAAGCAATGGTTTTTTTTTTTATATCGAGTAAACTATGTTTTGCCAAAACAATAAACGCCGATAGACCTGCAATTGTCAGGATACTTACGAACGGCCGAAACCGCGGAAGCGGCACTGTGGCCTACAGCCCAGAGGAAAATGCTTTCTGTGGATACCCCCCACAGACGTGACTTAAGTTCCCCGCGTAAATTAATTTCCTCCGCCCTTCAGGCACTTTCATTGGCATTGACTTTGCAGCCAGAACGGAGTAGTTTCCGGCATCGGGCGCTTTAAGCGCTTGAATGGTATTTCTTTTCACAAAAGAAGTCTGCCAACATCGAGCGAAAACGAGGAAGGATGCAAGGCAAGGAAAGGTTTCCGTATTTTCTTTTGCTTCTAGCTGCGTCATGAAGACTTCCTCCGTCTAAGAACTCCCACTTACGGACGCCATTTGTTACTTGGCTACTATCGTACTCTTTGGTATTATCTCACTTCATTATTTTAAAGAACAAGCCCTTGCGACCTACATTAAATATTGGATTTCGGTGGCGATGTCGTCTGTCGCCGCTGCCAAAGATATCGCGCATAGTGAGAAAATAATATCGAGTTCCCGACTGGGTAGAAACCGGGGATTCTACATGCTAGTGAACTTCTATACTCCTGAGCCATGCCACTGCCCACAAGCTGCCTTGGGCAGTGGCAGTACAGAGGCGCTCTGCACGCAAGTAGCCTGCACTTCAATGTACTGTAAAGTACTACATCACAGTTCTGCAGTATCATACCAGCTGTCACGCATGTGAATTGCGAGATACGTGGGCTCTTGGCTAAATGGGCCAACCCAGGACAAACAGGTGTGTCACCACTCCTATTGAATGGGTATATCAATCGGCAACAGCAAAAGAAGCATGAACGGATGCCTTCCATCGCGTGACAAGTGGATTGAACAGCCTCTTGTGTGCAAATATTTAGTCGTCTAGCTTGTGCAGCTTCTGCACAAGGTGTCACGCCGCGGGAACTGCGTATAAAGTCAATCGAACCTGGAAAATACCGCAGTCGTCGAAGCACGCTCACGTAATACTGCTGTTGTTCCCAGATTTCGTCTCCGGCGTCTTTTGGCTGGCAGTCACTCACTCTAAGAAAGAAATAGAGTCATTGGACTCGCTTTTTTAGAGTTCTGGCTTGCCACGTGCATGAATCTCTTTAAAAGGCACGCCAACTCTCTTTTGAGGCGTTTGTACTCTCTTCTAAGAGTCGTGTGACCCACAGGAGAGCTAACGCACGTCTTTAAAGAGAGTTATATACGTGGCAAGTTAGGACGACCCAAAAAAGAGTCACACATACTCTTTCGTTGTTTTCTTAGAGTGCTCAGCTGTGCAGCTCCGTTTGCCGTGTCATACAGGGCGCCCCCAGCTATGTGTAGCCAGAGCTAAAAATTATATCCCCGTGCTCCACGACGACGCGGCCGAATGCATGTTGCTGGCTATTTGTCTTGTGATGAATGTAGGAAAGACAAAAGAAAGGTCATAAACGGCAGCAACGAAGAAAGCATAAGAGCGACGCGAGAAACTCTCGTGGAGCGAGCATCTGGAAGATAAAAAAATCAAGAAGCGCAGGAGGGGCGCGAGGGAGTAAGGGGAATGGCGGAAGATGCAGCCATGCCGACAAGAATCGTAGCTCCTACCGATGCCTCACGTTCTTGAGCCTATGGCTCGAAACACTTGGCGCATGTTCTTGGACAGGCAAGCATTGCATGGTGGTAGGAACTTGAATTATTCGGAGTGCGCGGCTGATTGCACGCGAGTGTGGTGAAATATTCGGAAGAAGACGCCGATGAGCTGGGCTCGCGCTGGAGGACCGGCCATGGTGCTAGCTTGAGCTGCCGGCTGTGACGTCAACCAAGGCTCGTGTCCTGGGACAACCGTTCACCCGGCGTCGGTGTGTTCCGGTGCGGCCGAGCCGTGCCCTCGGTCCATCCTGTGCTGGGCGACGCCCAGTCTCTACTGTGCTGGGCATCCGTCCCACCTGGACCTATCGTAACACCCGGACCTACCACGACAACGTCGTCGTGCTGCCCAACGTGCAGTGAGTGTGCCACCGCCGCGACGACAGATGCTACCGGCAAGACGTTAGACTCGAGTGTGTTTAATTGTGTTGTGCTCGTTCTAAGTGCCCGTCAGTCCGTCCCGTGTCCACATTAAAACCTTCTACGTGTCCGTCGTGCCATCCTTGTGTGTGCGAGGCCTGAGCCCACATATTCATCACAATTTTGGCGAGCCTGCCAGGATTGCAGCCAGCCGTCCGGCGGTGACCCGACAGCATCCTCTCGTAACACGCTGCCTGGCCACCTGACTCCCAGTTGAATGACGAGCACCGAGGCAACGACTCCGTAGCATCACTTCTGCGACCCTCCTGATTTCCAGCCGGCCATAATGGTGATGTGCGCGCCCTGACTTTTTACTCCTCTTCTAAACAAACCATGGATTACGTAGTGTAATATTTTGTTCATTTGTCTGTTTATAACGCGAGTTGTTTGTGTATTTATAAAATGTGTGTATGTGTGTGTACAACGGGGAACACCCGCTTCGTCCATATTTTTCACTTGTGATTCAGTGGATTAACCTGCTACGGTGACCACAGTACACCGTAACACTATTGCATTGCGTAAGTCACACAATCGCTTAAGTTGCGCTAATTTCCTAATTAGCGAGTTTCTTCTACATTACACTAGCAGGCTGGGAGGGAGCAGACAAGAGATGTTCCACCGTGTTAATGAACGCTGGCAGGTAACCGCACGTCGAGAGGTCCTCCCGAACTGTCTTCACCTCAGCGGTCAAGTCTTCCGGATTCGAGCAAATGCGATTCGCACGACCCAACAATGAGGCAACCAGTGACGTGTTCCGAGTGTCAGGATGGACCGACCTGAAGTTCAGGTACCTTCCAGTATGCGTGACTTTTCTGTAAACGCTGAAAAATGGTGGCCCAGTGTTCTTTTTAACGAGAACATCCATAAAAGGTAGCCTCTGGTCAGCTTCGAATTCTACGGTGAAATGAATGAAGTTGGCTTGATTGTTTAGATGTGTCGTCAATGCCTTCAAAACAGGGCGCTTGATGACACACACAAAAAAGTCACAGTTTCACCACAAGGCGAAGCAATGAATGCGATAGCAACAAATTGGAATGTTAAGCGACGAATGACAAGCAGGTCGAAACGTGCAGCGCGCTGCTCACGCACACATGACGCACGAAAACAACACGCACAAGACGAGAACGAACTAAAAACATTCACAGCTCGACACTTAACGCGCTGCTCAAACAAAAACGACGCACGAAACGTATTCACAGGTACAGACGAGCGCGAGCCAACAAGTGTCATAGTTGTTACTTCGCTGTGTTTGAAAAGCGCGCTCTTTTCGAAAACGGGGGGGGGGGGGGAATGCAGCGAGCGATGTGACCTTCGCGCGCCCGGTAACTACAACGCTATCGTTCGTTCCGCCTAAGCCCCATTCTCCGCCACCGCGAGATAAGCGCACGCGTGCACGGGCATCAACCCCCCCCCCCCCCTTTGGGTAAAGTGCGCGCCGGAGAGCGCGCGTCGCGACGATCGGGGCAGCTAAGCCCCGACGAGCGTGGCCTTTGCGCCATCTCGCTGGCAATGCTGAAAACACGCTGAAAACTCGCTGTATATAAATAGCTCGCCGTTTGAACGTTGAAGGACGTTCGTCTTCGTGGCTGAATGGTTAGCGCCGCGCGCTGGGGAGCGAGAGGTCCCTGGTTCGATGCCGCGCCTCGGAAACATTTTTCTGAATTATTTTTCTTTGAGGTTTTTATAAATATATAGATACATATACATATACGGCAAATGACGCCGACGCCGACGGCGAAAACCAGCAGAGAGTGTCCATATAATTGCTATCGCAATAAAAAGGGCCAGGCCTGTGCGGAAAGTGCAGCACAGTCAGAGCGAAAGCTGGAAGAGCGCCATTGCTAGAACCCATTGCAAAATCTCTTGGGGCTACAAATACGAGTACGCTTGCAATGTACCCACTACTCCATTAATTGATTCAGTGACTGATCACTATGAAGGATTGTGGCTGAGCCCTTTGTAATGGGTTGGACGCATTCAACTGCCCACTTGTTACGGAATTCATACTGTGTGACGTCTGGTTACACAATTCGCATACTGTGAGGCCTGGTTGTTCTTTTACTCTTCTACCAGGCTATATTATGTTTGTTAACGTGCTTCCTTCCCGACATAACACTTGTATAGGGTTTTTCTGCGCAGTAGTTTCGAGCATCGGCATGGCTATGTAGTAGAACACAGGGCTGCCACGGAGGATCCAGGTTCGAACCCCATTCCATCCTGGATGTTTTTTCTAATGTCGTTCTTTTTACTCATTTCGCGCGATAGCGGTTACGCACACCGGCGGCGGCGACGACGGACAACTACGGCACTCTTGTTGTGATCTCATGACAGCTTTTGCTGCAAAAGAATCATCAACATAGTTAAGAAAAATTCTTGGAGACGAGGAGGAGGAGAAAGATTTATTCGGCGCCATATACATGCAGCTGATGTTCAGCAAGGGCTGAAAGAAGCGAGAGCCCGATTTTCCAGCCATTCCATTGCGAGATACAGGCACCCATAGGTGCACCGTGAACTTGCTGGTATATGACCTTATCGAATTAGAAGTATGTGTTGGGCAGGCAAAAACTCGGCATCTTCCTCAAATTGGGGACATCAAAAGGTCACCTCTCCTCTAGGTGCGGACCAGCGTCAACAGCAGCAACACACAACTCAACGGCGAGAGCAATGTGAATGGAAGTAAACAGGGAAACCACGTCAAACGAAACCATCACCTCGCCTTCTTCGGGGACCTCAATATTCAACGAAATGGGCGGAGTTGCACACGTGAGTGTTGCCTTTTCCAACGAAGGGCGATAAAATTATGTGATGGTAGCCAGATAGCTTGTGCAGGGGGGAGACGGGTGAAGTCAACGATGGGCCGAAGATGGACATCCGGCTTATGAATTCTCATTAGGCCATAAAGCGCAGGGGGCGAACCACTGTGGCAGAGAAGCGAGCAATAAAGGCCTTTGTGCACAGGCGGAACAAAATGAAACACGTCTGAAACGAGCTTTTGTAGTTCCTTCTGCACCATTATCGTAGGGTCGTGAGGGAGACCAAAGCTCTCCCAGCGCCCTCCATGCTCACGTGGGGAGCCTCCCGCGTCATGGGCAGCTTTGCAGCTTCTGCGCCAGTTGTCACGTGATCATAGAGGGCGGTCGCGAGCTTCGGTCTGGGCGCAGCCTACGCGCCGCGATATCGCTACAAGCACCCAGTATGTCGACGGCGCCTACCGATGTTTACAAACATGGAGTAGGCCTATAGATGGTTTTTCTAGGCGCGCTCTCGCCTTGGTAAGTGGCTTCACCTGCTGTCGAAAGGGCATGTACTGTCAAGCGTTGTCTGACCTGTTTGAAAAACTATATCTCTAGGCTCCTGCGTAGAAGACACAAAAACGCATTGGCGACCAGTACGGTACCTTCCGCGTTGGTGGCATCGACGATTAAGACAAAAAAAGCCACAGTTTCACCGCAAGGGTGAAGCAATCAATGCGATAGCAACAAATTGTAATGTTATACGAAGTGAGGCTGGCGCAGCTAACTCTTTGGGATCCAACCTCACGCAACTCTAGAAAACGCTGGTTTAAGAGAATACGGCGGCTCCAGAGACACTCTGCTCACCACATTCTCTTCGCGTTGAGAACGCAGCACGCAGAAGGGTATACCGGCTCCCCGCTGTCGGCCGCCAAGAAGGGGAGATAACGCGCGCGCCCGCGACGAATGCGCTCGTAAAATCGAAGGTCGCTCGAGGGACCCCCTTCCCTCACGCCTTTTCACGCTCACGAACGACGAGCGGGGCCGGTTGAACAGTTGGGGGGATCTTATCGCATGCACCTCGGGGCGACGGAGAAGGGCCGGCTCGTTTGATCTCCGCTTCAGCCGCGTTCATCGCTCCCACTCGCCCGCTATTACCCCCTGGTGGAACGTACGATACGCAGCGAGCTCTTATCAATTTGGACTTCATACGCGACATGACGGCGACGGCAGAAACCCGTCGAGACTGTCCATATAATTGTTATCGCAATAAAATAAGTCTGTGTAAAACCAGCACGTCTGCCTTGAGACTCATCACTGAAGGTGGAACAGAAGCCAAAGCGCATGCGACGGGCAATGGTTTATTGTTTTTAACGTCCTATTGCCACTCGTGATATGAGAGACGCCGTAATGGAGGACGCTGGAGGATTTCGTCTACCTCACGGTCTTCAACGTGTACTCGCATCACACAGTACTCACGGACATCCAGCATTCCCTTCCAGCAAAGTGCAACTAATGCGGTCAGGATCGACCTAACGTGTTTCGGGTCTGCAGCCGACCATCGTAACGACTGAACTACCACGGCGGCATTCTGGCGGGGGGAATTACTATGGTCACAGCCTTAGCTATTAGGTTGTAGTGCTCATAGCCACACTGCTAGAAGGTGCTAGGACACTGGTTTACCCGGTCTTCAACACGAGTCGTTCTGAGGGTATTGTAGCGGTTTCTTCAAGCAGCCGGACTTAATTAAAAACTGTGCCTGCTTGCAGA
>JALIZH010015143.1:0-15681 GCA_030522465.1 Rhipicephalus appendiculatus
AAACAGTGAGGATCAGAGAGAGGACCTTGCAAATTAAGGCTGTGCAATTTGTCTCACGGTAATTAAGACGGCGCGAAGTAACATCTTGCTGGTTAAGAAGGTGTTAATCAGGACTTTGCTAATTTTCGCTAATAATGTAGGCCGGCCACACGCCCCGCTGTAAGTCCAGCTTTGCACCACTAGTGTAAGCGGCCCACATTTTTTTATGATCCCATGCTCTGGGAGATGATGGCAATACACGTAGAGGATAGTATATTCAGTCAAGGAGGCTTCAAAAATTAATATGCAATTTCTTCTTCCCTCCTGTCCCCCCTTAGCAAATGCTGCGGTGAATGTATTAGAATTGCCTGTGTATCACTAGCAGTGATGAATTGTGGCTACTACGTACGAGGACGCGGATTGGGTTTCTGGCCAGTGTGGTCGCATTTTGGTGGGTTCAGTATGCAAGTACAGCCACGTTAAAAGCTTCAGAAGGTCGAAATCAATACGGAGTCCACCACTACGCCGTGGCTCAATCTTATCGTAGTTTAGGCGCGTGAAACCTTATAGATACAATAATACCTACGTAAAAAACAAGTGTTATACAAATCTGTGGCATGTCGACTCACGCATGCACTACGATTGCACGTATTTTGCTCGTTCCCGCGTCACATGGGGGGTGTATTTTTGCTGACTTGTACACGCTACAAAAAGTAAGTAACCAATTACAATTACAACTACTCCCTTTAAAATTTTATTGATTACAGTTGTCAACTACAGCCCAGGAAAGTAACTGAGCAATTGCAATGTAATCCATTAATTTTGCGTTACTTTCTTGCAAAATTTTATTGCCGTAGCACATTAACACGTGTTTACTCAAACTACAATGAACTACTGTGCTTTGCCTGGTAGAAAGAAGGGTTGAGGCTTGAGTGAAGGCTGGGAGGCTTACTTTGGCTTCTGTGATACAGAGTTACACGTAGTTAAATTTCAACAGGAGTTCTTTTTCGAAGTTGTCGTCGCTCATTCTACCACGTTTCCTCGTTAATAGGCCAACTGCAACACCTTGCGTTTCAGCTCGCAGTTGCGCAGTGATTCGTTGCTAATTGTCCACGTCCTCTATGAAGCGTCGCGCTTCGTTGTTGCTGGCGCTCAGGTAAGGCATTGCAGGTGAAGCGAAAGCAAAAAGTGAAGAAATAGGCTCTGTAGGGACTCTCCGTCTTGCAGGATGGGTTCCCTACAAAGCGGTCGCATATTTTTCGGGCCGAGAACTGCAGTAGAAGAGTGGTTACAACTTGATTTCGGGGGAGAAAAGTAAATTATTACCGGTATTCAGTTACAAGAAAATGTAATTTGAGTTACCGAGAACGTTACAATTTCGAAAAAGTAATCGGTTATATTATCCAAATAATGGAAATGTAATTGATTCCAAGTGATCGATTACTGGTAACGCGTTAAATACAACACTGATTTTTGCGCAATATAAACCAGTCAAGAAGAGCGCCTTCCCCTTATTTTTGCGTTTTTTCACTCGGCATTTTCCTTTTTCTGGAGCACTCGAAATGCTCCCAGTTCCTTATTTAAAATCCTACAGCAAAATATTTCCTGCACTGATTCAACATTTCGTCGTTGAGGCTAGTTAGCTTTGTTAAATGAAGTTACCCCAACATCGAACTTTGACGTCTTCGGCGCATGGTGATCCCAATCTTCATATTATTATCTTGACTCGGAAAAAGATAGTCTACTGTACGTATCCCCGTGTATTGCTCTCCGAAGAATGCACAATTCGATACTGTAAGCGTTGCGAAACAACACCATAATACATAAACTGCGAGAATTCTGCCAATAGGGTAAGTTACTAGTGCTTTATATTGAAGAAAGGGCCCCGCTTTGAGGCGGGAAAGAGGGGGGGGGGGTACCATACTCTCTGATGGTACGACCAATACTCCATCTCACAACTACCTCGCAGCACTGCCGAAGCTACGAGGAGCACGCAGGCAGTATACTTTCGCAGCACATAATATAATTCCGCGCTTAACTCTTTCGCTATCAACGAGGTACAAGGGCTTTAGCTGTGCATCTCGCATGACGCGGGACACTGCAACAGGATGTGATTTAAGTCGCACTTCGGATTTTCGGCTCGCCTGCCACCGATGACGACGGGATCAACCACCTCAGGAGCCCCGACAGGGCCCTTCAACACCAGGCCGTCCAGAAGGCCCAAAAGGTGGCTGGCGAGCTCCGACTTCCAGTCCCTACATGGGCGGAGCCACCGGGCCGGCCTCCGTAAGGTGTGCCCAGGCCCCTTCAGGACCTTCAATAAAGTCAATTCTCTCTCGAATGACGCGTTGCAGCGTTACGTGGCACGTTAGGCCCTTCAAGCATGCACCTCGCAATTTCTGAAATAATGCAGAGATTACCGGCTGGTAACCGTAATAACCACCCTAACCGCGATGACGTACAGCAACATGGCACCCGCATACACGCCAGACCACCCGCTTCCATCTGAATTCGTGCTTCTTATTGGCTCTCTGCCCGGACAGCGACAAATAAGTGGTATAATCTGTCACCGCTTAGTCTCATCTAACGCTGAGGGCACAACATCAAGTATCTTTTTTCGCTATTATTTAGATCGCTCGTTTGTTTTCATGCTGCTGGGGACTACCGAGGTGGTGCCGAGTTGTAAAAGTGGTTTGATGTCAACTGAGCAGATGTCGCCACAACATTACTGTCGGTGATGCGCTGATTATGCGAAACACACTGAATGTCTTTAGTGTTTTCTGTGCCAGTAATTTCCTGTTCCACACAAGAATGGTACGTAATTGCTGCTGAAAGTGCGTAGACCATGCTGCCAAAAAAGAACTCGGTGAAAAACCGCGTTCCTGACAAACGCCAGCGAACACGCCCCGTACAAGTGGGTTTCTGAACAGAAAGAAACGGCGAGGTGGCGTTCCCGCAGAGGCCTTGCGTTTTTTATTAACTACAGGGAGCAAGTGCCGAAAAAGTAGGCGAGGTGACGCAGAAGAAACGACGAGCAGAAGACGCCACGTGGATGAACACGTCTTGAGGTGGCTAACAAGCCCTGCAGCTTCCACAGTGCAGCAAGGTACTTCTGAGATGAAGTATATGCCTCTCACATTGTACTAACGCATGCAGAAATACCTGCGCCTCTGAACTTGTATTACACAGAACAAAAAGAACTGAAAAGTGAAACGCGCAACAACCGCTGACTCGCAACAAAAGGATCTAAAGGCTCGTGCACAGAAACAAACAAAGAATAATGAATTGTCCAGTCGAATTAGTTTTTTTAGGTTTAAGTTTTTTTTTTTTTTTAAAGTTACCGACGTTTCGAGACCCATTCGACCTCTTCGTCAGTGGATGGCTGTCCGGCAGGCTCCGTAGCTAGCACCTTCTAGCAGTTGTGTCCCTTTCCAACGTCGCTCTTTCCGCCGCCGCTGTCCTGGTGTTGCCTTCTCCATAGAGTTTCCTATAAATACATTAGAGGGAACTCTGGCGCTAGTGTCTATGGGAGCTGCAACGCACGGCGCTTCAGCCAGCATGGGAATGATGGGTAGCACACAAATTTGCCTAGTCTTCGCTCCTTTGACTCCGTATGGCCTGAATCCGCTTTGCCGCAATACGAAGTTGAGCAAAGGTATAGCAGTTACGCTTGACCACCTTGACCTTAATAGGGTCACCGATTCAAATCGGGTCACGAAGTTCACAACGGTCCGTTCTTTATTTCGAAACAAAACCAAAACACAGCAATAAACAAAGGTGCAAGTGCGTTTGAAGCCGCAAGCATGAAGACTAGGCTAATTTGTGTACTACCCATCATTCCCATGGCGGCTGTACGATTGCAGCACCAGAATCCCTTCTAGTTAATTTTAGGAAATTCTACGGCCTTCTCCACTTATTTTGTAGGCCTGTAGGCCATGCAAACCGCCAGGCCTGCGCGGAACGCGCAGCACAGTCACAGCGAAAGCTGGGGGGAGCGGCCTTTCTAGAGCCTTTTTTAAACACTCTTGGGGCAACTACTTCAAGCGCACTTACATGGTACCCGCTACGCCATAAATCACAATTTTTGTGTAGTGGGGAAGCGTCTACTATGCCATTATTCGTCATTCTTCGGAAAAGCGCGGTACCCGCTACACACTTGTAACGCATTATGTGCACTTTGTTGATGCTGTGGCTGACGACGATGAAGAATTATGACATTTTGTAATGGGTTGGAGCATTGAACGACCCACTCGTTACGCAATTCGTAGTGTGTGACGCCTGGTTGTTACTTTACTGTTCTAAAACGCTTTACAACACACGCTAACGCGATTTCTTACCCCTCTTGAAGCCTGCCTCTGGTCAGTTTGCACCGCAGTTTCAAGCAGCGGCGTAGCTCAGTGGTAGAGTGCTGGGCTGCCACGCAGAGGACCCGGGTTCGATTCATATTGTGTCATAGGTGTTTTTTATTTATTTAGTTTTTTTTCTTATTTCGTGAGATATTGGTTACGGACACCGGCGGCGGCGGCGGCGGACAACTACGGCGCAAAAACGACCCTTGTTGTGATCTCATAACAGCTTTCGCTGTAATAAATGCTCGGTAGCTTCTTATTGACCTGCTGATGTTTCCCGGCGTCGTCTGTATGTGCTACGACTCCAAGTATTAAGGCGAAAGCCTTTAATGTCTCGTACACCCGGTGACCTGTGACCGGTGTCCGGATCCCAGGCATGGTGCCAGCCGGGGGGCGTCTCCATTTGACGCGGGAGGATTAATGAGCTTTATGAGCGCTGGAACGCGGATGGCGTCTGCACGATGCGCAACGCGCTAGAATACGAACGCATGCGAAACGGAGGCAGATTAGTCTCGCGTCTCGCAGCGATTCGCGGTAAAAATTAAAAATTAAAAACGAAAACACGCACACATTCCGTTTTTTTGTCATTCCACTGGGAGTGTAAAAAAAAAAAGACATGCCATATTCAGTCGAATTGCCTCAGGCTTTCACCCAACAAAGTTTGCAATTTACAAAGTGTCCTTCAATTTTTATCTTTTTTTTTTGGCAGCTACATCCGTTTCCATGACCCGAGCGCCATCGAAGTTGATGCGATGGTCTAGCACATAAATGTGTCCTGCAAGAACGTTCCGTTGTGCGTTCACACTATCTACGTCGTTGCTGAACTGGCGTATTAACGCGATAGCGTTAAATAGCTCGTTTCGCAGAAATTCCGGCGTCGGCGTCGGTGTCGGCGTCGGCATCGTTGGTTCTGAGCGAAAAATCATCATCTTGTCCGTGACCGAAAAATCATCATCTTGTCCGTGACCGAAAAATCGAGAAAGATGCAAATACGGGTCCGAGTGAGGATCGAACCCGGGTCGTCTGCGTGGCAAGCAGGTGTTCTACCACACAGCCATGCCTCTGCTTGGATATACTGTGAAAATAACTTCCTCTGCTTGGAAATGCAGTGAAAATAACTTCCATGCTTCGCAAACGCAAGCGTCCTTTACATAGGCGTCGCAATATAACATGTATTATCCCAGGAATATTGCGTGGTACAAACGTAAATTGCCATCGGGCGTCAGAATATGTGACTATCATAACGATTCCATAGTTTAAAGCCAGCCACCCATTACAAACGGCACACACCTTACTGCGCGTATTCCCTTAACACCACGTAGTGGGTGCATAACGAAGTTCGAAAAAAACATTTCCCACATTTGCCGCACATAATTTCTCCTGGTTTAAACCATGCTACCCATTACATAGTATGTACTAAGTGATTGAAGTACGCAGTAGGGACGGGATATCGCTATCGCGTTCAACTCTTAAAGGCGAAGCTTAAGGGGTCCCCCAATTGTTCTGTCCGGAATCTATTCTTTCTGGTGGATTGTTTCTGTAGAAAATATAAACAAGCGCTCATGAACACGCGGTATGTGTTCTCGCCTTTTTGTAAAACCCCGAATGTTTAGAAATTATTTGCTGCAAGAAAAAAAAAACAACTCCCCTGGTCTTGCAGGTTCGTCTAACGCTATTTATAAATTCATTGTTCTGCCTGCAAGATAAGAAGCATGTTTCTTTCACCCTACATGTACGGAGGTGTCACATTAGTGGTGCCGACAGTGTCTGATAGTTTCTACATTTACAAAGGTAGGCTACGCGATATCTGCACAACCCGCCTGCAGTTCTCAACCGGGAGCCACCAACACACACAACCGCTGTCTACGCAGGTCACTCATGCCAGGCAGCGGGTTTGGCTGATCACGAGCAAGCATGTTACTTCGCGCTGAGGAGCAGGAGACAGTGGGCAGTGAGCAGTTGCACCCGGCGGTGGAGAGATAAGTTCCTTTAGGCGGCTTGACAATGGGCCGAGATCGCGTTCAGCCGAGTGGAGAGATAGAATAAAAGAGAGCAGTGCCCTCTCTTCGAGCCATATATACTTGGCTCCTCAACCATCGGTCGCCTTTAGGTCATTGCCATGATTCGGACGTGGTCGATGCTCAGTTACGAGACCGTCAGCTTGACGACCCCTAGCGATTGTCGTCGTCTACGTACTCTTCAGGTTGGTCAGGTGAGTGTTTCTCCAAATAAAACGCGTTGGTCTAAAGACAGCAGAGTGAAGAACGCAGTTGTTTATCACGACAACTTGGAGTGGAAAATGTTTGCCGACCTCCCCGCCCCTTGATCGCCACATATGACATTTAAACCAAGATGTATGGACAATGTGGTGGCAACCCATGCCGTAGATTTCTATACTTGTCAAAGCATGCTTACGGGTGACATCAACTTCGCTGAGTGATCGGTCAAGCTGCTCAGTGCTGCGGCAGTTATGCGGCTTGACCCCTAAAATAATTTACGAACTCCGTATTTTTAAAGCTTGACACCTCGAATTTTTCAGCTTTCCTAACACTGCGATAACTACTCTGTTAAAACGTTATACGCGGGGACGCAGTACAAATATAAATATACTGAGGCTGAAAGAGACAGACCTTGCATATGTTCGTAATAATTGCCATCAGCTTTCTGCTCTATGACAAACGGACCTGCTATCCGCCCGTTGCACAATCAGGACCTACTTAGCGCCTGTTTTGTGGAACAGGAAAATATTTATTTATCGGTAATATTTTATGGTCTCGCATGGCTTCGAAATAACCTGTGCAGCTTTCCTTATAACGGACAAAGAGATAAGTATCTGATACCGTATGAGTCTATGACCTATAGCGTGCTTGCAGACAACAGGATAATCAAATTTAAAAGTTTTGTACATTGGCGGAATATATATATATATATGTGTGTGTGTGTGTGTGTGTGTGTGTGTGTGTGTGTGTGTGTGTGTGTGTGTGTGTGTGTGTGTGTGTGTGTGTGTGTGTGTGTGTGTGTGTGTGTGTGTGTGTGTGTGTGTGTGTGTGTGTGTGTGTGTGTGTGTGTGTGTGTGTGTGTGTGTGTGTGTGTGTGTGTGTGTGTGTGTGTGTGTGTGTGTGTGTGTGTGTGTGTGTGTATTAGGCATGGTAGGCTTACGGGCATAAAAGACAGAATACGTCTGAAAACTGTTCTTCAGCTTATCCGCATGTTGATACTTCAAGTGGCCACTTTTCACTACTTCAAGGCGTGAGATGTGCAAGCATTCCTCGTTGTCCAACTATAAGCGGACGCCACAGAATGCACACAAGCTAAAAGCAATGATGACATCAAGCAGCCGTTCGTCAAATCCGACCTGCTTCTGTAGCTTCATTCTTACATTGCAAACAAGAATGATATATTGCGTTTTACTCCCATATGCGCTCTCATAAGGAATCCTGGTTTTTTTGTAGTGAATATTAACATTATTCCTCACGCTTTCCGCGCACTCGCCTCAAACAAGGTAAATACCACTTTTACCGTTGAAGTTATTGCTGCTGACTATATATGGAATGATTGCAGCTACAGAAACAAATAATTTAATCTCAAGAAGCTGGTGCCCTGGGGAGAATACAGCGGGATATACAGTAGATGTGGTGCGAGAAATAGGGTGGGCCTTGCAGCAATTTCTTAGTTTCATGAACTTTCATTGCCTTGCTGTTTGTAAGTGCCATTAGAGTGAATTGTAGGAGCGAAGTACCTTAAGGCCGAGGCTTGTCCGTCCACGGTGTCCGTTGTCACGGCACAGCACCGTGTAAGTCGAAAACCATGTATATAGAAAACCGTTGCTATAGTCGAAACATGCTGTGATTACGATTACGATTGTGAAGTCTCAGATAAAAGTCATGTGCAGCACTCAAAACACTCCTGAAATATCTTCATAAAAATGAAATAAAAAAGTCACAGTTTCGCCACTGGGGAGAAGCAGTGAATGCGATAGCAAGAAATTAGTTTGTCACACGAAGAACGACAAGCAGCTAGATATTTGCAACGCGCCGCCGCAGCACAAAGAATGACGCTCAAAAAGGAAGCATAGGTATACACAGGACAAGTGTGAACTAAGAACTGTCGCAGTTGTTACGTGTTTGAAGAGAAAGCGGTATCCAGAACTAAAGAAGACATACGAATTATAACAAGAGAATTAAAATAGAAGAGTATGAAAAAGGAACCAAATAAATACATCTGTATATATATATATATATATATATATATATATATATATATATATATATATATATATATATATATATATATATATATATTGCCACTGCGAATGTAAATTGAGGGACTTTATGTCCCTCAATTTACATTCGCAGTGGCAACGCGCGGGTGGCGTACGGTTACATACCGATACGGTACCCAGTGCTTCGCCCACTCATCACGATTCACTTCATGGAGATGCGTGGATTTTGTTTTGTTAAGTGGTGCAGTTGTACTCATGTGAACGGTTGTTACTTGTATGCAATAAACTTCTCTATGTGTAAATAGTCGATAATTTTTTCAAAACCCATATTTGAGCACATGTGGGAACATATGTACAAGCAATGCATCCACAAGTTCGTGAGCTAACAAGGTGTGTGTTAGGGCTAGTTGGTACTCCATTTGAACAGCTAAATAGCGCAAACTTCAGGGACGAAAGACAAGAGAGTGCGACACACACTCTATATTCATGTGTTTCTTTATTAAAATTCAGTTGGAAGTTAGCGCTTGTGTGTGTCGCACTCTCTTGTCTTTCGTCCCTGAAGTTTGCGCTATTTAGCTGTTCAAACGTGTGGGAGCTACTTTCGACATCTCGTTTCCTTTTGCAAAATGATGAAACTCGACACAAATGTACCTAGTCTTCTATTACATTGCAAGTCTTCATACTTGGCCAAGGTCCCTTCCTTCTTTTCTCAATCTATGATTTGAAAAGGATAGGTGGATAGATGAAGCTTTATTGAAGATAAGTTATCTAAATGTAGCTGTGCACCTAGGTGTCCAGAAGCGCTCTGGCCGACATTTCTAGGCGCGCCCGGACCACATGCTACAACGGGTCATCCGAGCCAGTGGCCCGAAGAGCAACCGTCCAGAGAAAAATGTTAGAAATAGGGCCGACCGCCAAGAGGCTTGGGGCAGCTCCACAAACAGTGGAGAAGATCCGCCTGGGGCGCCCTGCAAGTGGTTCAGTATGGTTGATGGACAGCCAAGTAAAATATATGTGCAGATAAAATGAATGTCCACATCTAGATCTGGCGCCAGACTGAGCTCCGTCTGGGGTTGAGGGAGTGGTAAGGAGGCGGTAATTCCTCGTCTCCCGTTCTTGAAATATGAGGTTGTCTTATGGTACGTGTAAATCCCTTCCCCTTGTCTTTTCACTGGATTTATGTGAATAGTCATCCAAGGTCCCAAGGAGAATGCCTCAGATACGAGCATGAATGCGCTCATACCCTGGGGACACACTACTGCCCAGGTACCTACGCGGGGGTCACCTCATGGGGAAGCGAATGAATGTTTCGTAAAATATGTGCAACCATGTTTGGTGCAAAGCCTTGGGGGAAGCATCGGTATGAGCTATAGGAATCGGGGCAGATTTCTGTAATGGTACAATCCGCGGGCACAAGCACCACCACGAGGTTTAGTGCTACCCCATCAGCCTCGTTGGTCCAAGTCATTTTAGTCGACGCAGAGATGTTAATGCGTCCGTCCTCTGTCATGGCATTAGTCATGGCCGTTCCTTCGATAAGCTCTTGCCACGTCGTCGAAGTAGAGGGTGTCCTGGCAATATTTGTGTCCTCCGGGTGTTGTAATCAGCGTGTGCGTTGCGTCGGCCATGGTGGCGGTGTGAATTCAAGTTGGGTGACAACGGTGTGAGTTGCATAGTTGCATGTGAGCCATAACCCTTATGAAAATGGGGGGATCATTGTTCTTCGTTAGAAATTATGCCGCTTAGTCCTGACTAAGGGTTCGGAGCAGGTTCCACCTTGTGTGGGTCCGGGAAAACCAGAGGGTTGATTGCTTCTTTGTGCCTCCGTGATTTCCTAGACTATAGAAACCGGCCTGTAGGAGGCGGGCTGTGCCAGTGCCTATCGGTAACTTCAGTGCTGTCTTAACCACCCGCGTGAGGCCATTAGCCTGTTGCGTTCGCTTTAAAGTGAGTTGGTGACACGGGACGTAATACGCGAGACTGACCAAGAGGGCTTCTACCATTTTCATGGTATTCTTTTCAGGCGGACGGCGATTGTGCGACACAGTCCAGGTGAACAAGTCCTGACTTAGGGGCTTTTTAGCTCGTGCGCGTGTATTTGTTAAGGTTACCGTGTAACCGGATACCGAAAAGGAATCTGCCCATGCGTGGGCCTTTACGGAAATCGTACTTTTACGGAACGTAATCTAGTCGGCGGATAGGCTTTATGCTTACGCGGCTATCTAGAAAATCCACCTTCGTTCGTTGCTTCGCACGATATCCGTCTTGCGGCGACTCCAGCCTCCGAGTCAAAATGAGCTGACCTGACTTGCGTGCGCAACTTACGACCAAGTTGTTTCAGCCGGGTTACCGAGGCTAGAGTGACCTAGAATACCGAAGCCGTAAACGTTAAAGGCCTAAACCGCCGCACCGGCTGGACAGGTGGTGCCATCTAGCGGGGTCGTGTGGAACCAGTAAAGCACAAAATTAGTATTGCAGAAACATCGTACATTCTACTTCTAGTCTAAATGTCTTGCAGTGGCGTAATGACGAATGAGTTGCCTTCTTAAGCATTTTTTCTCTCAAAAAGGCCTAGAAGAAAACAAACGTGTCCGGAACTGGTTACACGAAGCATCACAACATGTCGACACCATCGTCCGGTAACTCTGCCTTCCTTCAGCCCTTTGCGTATACCGGGATACTCTACACGATAAAAAGCTCTCTTATAATGTTATAATTTTGCAGCAGAGGCGATTCCAATCTTATCTAAATTAAATATAGTTTAAATGCAGTCATTATCACGTATTTGTGGTTTGCAATAAATGTAAAGGTACACGTTTACGCGCGTACAGGAACATTTACGCATGCGGAGCCAGAACTTTGCTAAAACATGCGTCCCACTAGTCTCCTCCAGATGTAGTAGGTGGGGGGTTAAATGGGGGGAGGGGGGCTTTCTTGGAGGTGTTATATTTCTACGACCTTTTCTTCCCCCACAGGTCCCGCCAAAAGACATTCAACTACTTCAAAGAAATCGGCATACCGGGACCGGAGCCAAGCCTAATATGGGGAAATTTTGTCGAGTACCACAAGAAGGTATAACCCGCTCACTAAAAATATTTGCGATACTTCTAACTTGATATATTTTCAAATTTTGAAAACTCGACTTGCTGCGCAAGCAGAAGGGAAAAACGAGGGAGACAGGTAAAAGCACAGCAGTTTTCAAGTATGAACCAACTACTCTGCAAAGAAGTATTGTCAAATTTTGCTTGTTGCCTCAAAGGGAGTGCGTTTTCAAAAACTGAAAGCCTTATATGTCGCATGAGTAGAGGCCAGATTTTGAGGCACTAAAATGCACGTTTAGGCGCCAAAAATAGGCACACAAAACAACGTTTTAGCCACAAAAAAATAGGCACGCGTAACCCGTCTTAGGCTTCCATCGTCGGAAATCTAGGCAAAGTTCAATTTCATATAAATGCAAATAATTTCAAACTAAAGACGTGCGCGACCTGTATCTACGACAGCAAAGCAAAAAATCTTTTATGATGGCACAAAGTCGCCAACAGTACAAAACAGCCGTGCAATTGTCCTTTTTTCTGCACCTTCGGATGAACTAATGTGCGGTGGTTTCAAAGCTGGTGCGAGAAGACATGGCTGGTCACTCTGAGTGCATTGTTTCCGCTGTCAGCTCTCCAACGACCTGACGTCCAATATTGCAGCTCATGTCTTCTCACATGTGCACTATGCAGCGTGACATATTTGTTTACTTTTGTTTCTGTTTAATTTGCTGTCCATAATAAAGTGAGAAAAGGGAATTGCACAAATGCACAAACATGCACAAACCTGTTCATTGTGCGAGCGTTGTGAAAAGACAGTGTTTGGGCTCATAGAGTGAGATGTTTTTGTGTTTCTATGCGCGAATGACGCGATTCCCTTTATTTTAAATGGTACGCGCATCATGTTGCCTTCAATTTGCCGTAGTGTTGAAATCAACGGCTTTATTTTTGGTTTAATGTATCATCATGTAAATCCATAATTCACCTTTATGTCTGAAACCACTGTGTTCTTACTACATCCAAAATATTTCCTCAATATTTTGGTTGTGCCAGCTCATTCAAGTTGCCCAGCGATCGTCTTCCGATTCTGATGCCTCGGCAGGGCTCCATCGCTGGCTCTTCTCACAATAATTCGTCGCCATCACTGGCATCCAACTGTGGGCTCTCACCGATGCCGTACTGCGTCCGTTATGGCGTATGCATCACTTTTCAATACTTGGTGTGAATATGTGTGTTCCAGAACAGCCCTCTGCCACCGCATGCTCAAAGTGAAGGTGACATATCTCTAAGGTTATTTTAATTGGGTAGCGCGCGAAGGAAGCAAGTAGGAAAGCCCGAGACACATCTGCGTTGCCAAGTTTCGTAAATGCACTATTTCGCTTGGTGTGTGACGCTCTATGCGAACTTGTTGGTGCACAATTTCCTAAACCAAATCTAACGCATCCTGCAGGGCTTCGTACATGCCATCTCAGAGTGGTGTGCCAAGTACGGGGACGTATTCGGGTAAGTACTTCACTGTTCTGAATGCACATATGCGGTTTCTTAGACCCAGAGGCAGCTATACCTCCAATTTCGCAAAAATTTTATGTTCCTCTACTTGCACTTTCCTGGGTATAATGAGTGAAACTAATTTATCATTTGTATTCACCACATATCAAGTGAAAAAAATGGCGAAGCTTGCATTAACACGCGCAAGGCTTGAGAGAGCAAAGCTGGACTATTCTTAAACCTAATCTGGCTGCATCTAGGTTGTTGCGAGGCCTTAGCTAGGTGATACTAAATTAATTCAAGGTTTTTTCTAGGTTGTTGCTAGGATTTAGCTAGATAATTCTACATTGTTTCTAAGTTGATTCTCAGTGTAGAGAGGTTCGACTTAAACCACAGGCAGTCACAGATAAGACACGGATGTCCAAACTCCATAAACAGAAGCTCGCGCTGAAACTGAGCGTTCGCACCTCCCGTAGATCTACGGACACGTCGTCGTTGACTTAGGCTTTCCATCGCTTCGGGGGCCTTCTCGCAGCCGGCGTTGCCTCTACCGTGCCCTAGTATTTTCTCGTTGTACGTTTGTACGTACCTCTGAAGCACTGCACGCAGATTCTTCAGCGAAGCTTAAAAGTATCGCCATGGTGTTAATCACTGGGTTAACCCCTAAAGTTAAAGCTTTTCTTAATCACTGGTTAGTCTGTCTGGAATTCATAATTGGTGTTTGCGCCCGTCTGCTGCCTTCTTCATTTTTGTTGGACCAGTGGTGAGTAGCTGGATTTGCCCATTTTCTGTGGCTCATACCCCTTCACGATGATGATAGTTTTTGTACACACATGTACACGCCAAAGTTCTTACGGCCGACTTAAACGGCTTCGCCGCTGACAACTGAGTTTGCTCAATAGCAGAAAGCAAAATCTTATCTTATTCTCTCACTTTTTTGCACAAATATTCCTGAAAATAAGCAAATGAGGTAATTTTATGTTCCATGTTGAGCATTTGGCGATTCCATTAAAATCACTTATGCACATTGCTTTTGTTGGAGACATATAAATGACAAAAAATTGAAGCACACTTGGTAAATTTCAAAGTGTGTTCGTCGAAAGCCTGTACCCATTGATACGGGGGTCGGTCAGAATGGAACGCGATGCGCGCGTCTCCCTTCTTGCTTGAGTGGGCGGATTGTGGCGGGGCTACAAGCGAAACGCGTGCACTCTATAGTCTGATGAGAGGCGCGAGCGACCCGACCGGCGTCCGTGCTATGCGCCGCTGTGCCATCACGCGATTGCTGAGAGAGTGTGGGAGGAAGAGAGGCCACAGCCGGCACCGTTCCAGGTCAGGGACGGGCAGTGGAGAGACGCCGCGAGTATGAGATATTAAAGGAGTACTGACACAATTTAGGAACATCGCAAAAAGGACATTTTTCATTTCTTGGTATGCAGTGTCAACGCTCTCCACACAGCGGAGTCAGACAACACGTATAAAATATTTTATTTTGATTTTAAAGTTTTCGTCGCTGAGCATCTGCAAGCCAGCTCCACTGCAATGGACATTATCTCGACGAGTCAAGTCAGTTCTGAGTTCGCGAGCTCTGCGTCCGTCATGCAGCCTAAATCGCAGAAATCACTGTCAGGATCACTGGACGGCAATTAACTCATCGTTGTGTACGTGCACCACGAGCAGATGACACATTTTTCGTTAGTACGTCGCCAGTTGCTGTCTTCCCATGACGTCACACTGCTCTGATACGTCACTGAGAAGCCGCCCCCTCGATACCGAAACCGATTTTGCTGTTTTATGGTAGCGGCATTAAAAATATATCCAATGCATTCCCATGCACTACGACTTTCTTTATAGGTTTCTCGACACCAGTACTTTCATTAAGAGCAACAATCCGGAAAATTCTTAAAATTCGTGTCATTCGCCTTAAAATTCTGCAGCATGGACGCTACTAATGCTTACTATCGCTAATATTAAAAGTAGCATTCAAAAACTAGGATCTTATTCACATCACTGGCTTAAACATCAACTTTTTTCACACCTGATTTACTAGGTGCAGTTTCAATAACTGTGATATCCCTTTTCTCTACGGTAATAAAAAAGCCTAGACAGCCTCAGCCACACTACACGCATTTTCGCTGCATAAAAGTTGACGAAGAATACCCTCAAGCTTTATCTGATAGATTTTATTGTGTTCTATTTTTTAAACAGAGCCAATCGTAATAGTTTACATACGTGCAATGGTAACCTATACAATCTCACATTTGTGGCGTAAAATAATACGTAGACTACAAGTACTGTAAATATGGTAAAGCGTAAAATTTGTTTAATTCCCTATGTATCTCTTTTTCCGATACAGATGGCCGCACCGTAGTGCTGGACTGTGCCGAAATATTTTGATGATTGTGCACTGTTCTGTGCGACATGTGTTTATTTAATGTACAGTTTTCTACCATTTTCTCGACATTTTGAGTTCGTAAAAGTTCAATATATTAACGAGATGAAGTGGCTCAGCATCTCCTCGGGCATGACAATAGAAATCACAGCGGCCATTGGAAAACTTTATTCGATATCGCTAGTGAAGAAGGGAACAAAAGAATATTTTCCTACAACA